>LNAC01000400.1:1375460-1433592 GCA_002007465.1 Ailurus styani | reverse complement strand
GGGACGGGCCTGGGTCCGCCGGGGGTGGGGAGGGGTGCTGTCGGGCGGGGGTCCGCGTCCCCGGCTGTCCTCGCGGCGCCGGCTGCGCCCTCCCGGCTCCACGGCCCTTGCTACCCCGGCCACCCCTGGAACCGCTCCCCTTGGGCCTGAAAACAGCGGTGTCGTGCGCCCACCTCCCCCTCACCCCAAGGACCTCGCTGTGTCGGTCCGCTCTTGACCCAGCCGCGAACCAGAAAACCACAGGGGTTGACAACAGAGATGGGGACTAATGTGGGAGAGTTGGCGATTTGTTCTTTAGGCTCCGCCCTCCGCTGACCACTGAGTTACGGACTCCTGACTCGCAGCACCCCACAAAGACGGCACTCTCTAGTGACCCCCGCCCCTTCTTCCCCAGTAGGGCTCCAGCGCCTTCTCCCTCTCCGCCGGGGTTCTGAGGGCAACTAGACGGGCCTGGGCAATAGCGCCACCTCGTGGGCAGCCTCCTCTGCACACGTGTCCTCCGATTCTTGGCCAGGACGCTGAACAATCCCTGCGGCGGATTGGAGGCTGTCTAAGAGATGGGGGGGCGGGAGGCAAATGGATCCAGGGCCGCAGAGGAGCCCTCGCAGGGAGTTGAAATGGAAATAATCTCTATCTCTAGAATGAGCTGCAAACAGGGCGAGAGGTTCTCCTTTCGTGTCCTCTACTAAGACATTCCACAGTAAGAAACCCATTCCTATGGTTTAAGGCTGACGGCGCCCCCCAACAAAATGGAAAATGTCCTAGTAGAGATATGATTTAGGCACTTATTTCAGAGTGAACTGGTTTATTACCTTTTCTCAAAGGTAAGAGGGCTCCTGGAGAAGGGGGAAAGCAGAGAGCAGGACTCCCCCTCCCCCCAGGCCCAGGAGGGGCAGGAGACAGCCTTCTGGGCACACTTCCAGGGCAGGGGTCATCCATATGGTGACACTCGGGGGTGGTGAGGTGGCGCGTGTGGGAGGCAGAGTGGGACAGAGTCCCGTGCACGTTTCAGGGGTGGGCAGGGAGCCTTCAAAGAACAATGAGTCCCCCTTGGGCCCCCAGGACCAGGCATCCCTCTGCGGTTCCTGTATCCCTAGCAGCTGAGTCCTGTTTAATGGAGACTCTCAGACAGCCTCACTAGGACCATCCTCTTCCGCCGCTCCCCCCACCCCCAGCCCGTAAAACCAACAGCCATCTGTGTGAACATGAGCCCCACGTTTTTATGGGCTGTCTACTGGCGGCTGCAGGACAAGTGGGGGACAAAAGCTTCTTGCTCCAGCCTTTTCTGTCTCCAGTATTAAACTGTGTAACGTGACCCGCACTCTGAAACCAAATATTCGCGAGGACACCCAGGAGCCACCTGGCTACCACATCCCTTGATCAGGCGGGTCACTGGTGCTGTGAAAATCCCACCTGGGGATTTTTCTCGGCTTCTGAGAGGTCAGCAGGCAGAGCTCCCTCCCATGGCTCAGGGGAGGCTGGCCTCCGGGCTGGGCTGTCGCAGGCAGGCTCCAGATCTCGGGTTGTGCAGACTCCGTCTCAGTGGGGCCTGGGAGCAGACTGGGAGAGATCCTGTTCCTTTCCACAGCAGGCAGCTCTGGTCTCCGTCGGAGGCCCTCCACTGCCTTCCTCCCAGGAACCGCATTCACCTCATGTTGCTTATTACCTAACTGATGAACTATTCGAGTCAGCGTGGTGCTTCTCTGAGGCTCTCCCGCCTGCCCCAGCTCTGCCCCGGGAGCTCCTGAGAGCAGCCCATGGCAGGCCCAATGCGCTGATCTGGTGGTACATTCTCAGATGCATCTTCTCGCTCTCTTGCTCTCTCTCTCTCTCTTCCACACAGCCCTCCTCTTTTTTCTCCTCTCTCTCTCTCTTTCTCTGGAAATACTGTGTTTATTGGCCTCTGCGGGAGGGAAAACAATCACAAACTTAAGTACTATAAGATCCAATCCCTGCCTGGCTGTTTTTGGTTTCAGGGTGGTTCCCAGTGAATCACTAGGGCCTACCCTCTCTCTCTGCTTAGGGCTCTTCCCGGTCCCCTTGGCTTGAGCACCTGGAAAATGGGTGGATTTTCTGAAGGAGGGGCAAGTTTTGAGAGGAAAAATCAGATGCCTGAGAGCTTCTGTCTCCCAACCCCACAGGGGCCCAAGCCAAGCCCAGCCTCATTGGAGGGGGCTGGCAGGCTGCTGTGGCCTCTCCGAGACAGAGCCTTCCCCTGAAATGGTGAGTGCCTCTACCCCCCACCCTCCTCTACCCCCCAACTCCGCACCTATGGCTTTACAGTCCCGGATTCAATTTTAAATAGATCAGCATTTCAATATGTATGTATTCCTGCTGCATTCACAAAAACCCAAACCCAACCTTCTGGTAATATGCCAGAAGAGATATATAATGATGTTGTTTAGCGGCAACTGTGTTATTCGGTGTTGTTGACAGTAAAATAAATTAACATAATAAACATAATTTGCTCAAAAAAACAGCTAAGGAAAAGCAGATGGTTAGCACATTTCACAGGACCTGTTGGTCCAAGTTTGCACGGATGTTTAGACGTTGTGCTGCCTGCCGCAGATGCTCGCCTGCCTGAGTCCCCACTTGAGGGGCGCAGGCCTGGGGGAGGGTCCTGGAGAAGGGGGCACGGGCAGCCACAGGCCTGGGGTCCCAGCCAGGGCGGGGCCGATGGTGGAGCATCGCTGGGCGGAGCCCAGAGAGGTCTCCCAGCGCCCAGACCATTAGCATTCAGGGCCCGTGCCGCCCAGCGCCCTTCCTTTGTGCTCCTGGAACAAGCGAGCTTTCTTCGGGGTGGGATGGTGCTGAAGCCCTCTGGCTGCTGCCTCCCAGCCTCGCAGTGGCTTCAGGGGCCAGTGGGCCTTGCCTGGGTGCTCAGAGTGGTGCCTGAAAGAGAAGAAAAAGGCATTTTTTAAGAAGGAGGCCTGGGAAGCAGGGGGAGGGACAGTTCTCTTTCCTCCCCAAGTTGAAGGGAAGGGGGCCTGCAGGTCACTGCAGTCGAGGTCCTGGTGGCCAGGGGATGCCAGCTTCTCCCCCCCCCCAGCTCCTTTTCGTGGCTGGGGGGGTGTCAGGTCTGTGACAGAAAAGGGGGCCCTTTCCAGCATTCAGAACAGCCCCAGAAGCTCCTGGAAGTTCCTCTACTGGGCACCTGTAGGCAGAACCCTGGGGTTCATACTGGAGACTCGGACAGGAAAGAGCTCAGAGCAGGAGGCTCAACCCTATAGGAAAGGACTGGAAAGATGGATGCCTGTTGTAGGATCATCTGCGGGCCCCGAGGTGCCCTGGCGTGGCTGTGAACACTGCAATGAACTGTCTGAGTCCAGCTCCTTGTTCCCCGAGTGGAGTTCTTAGGAAGGCAGGATAGAATGACAGTCAAGCGCACCGAGCACGCTGCCCCCGTGTACTGCCCCCTCACCCAGCGGCAGCCATCTTTAATCCTGATGGTGACATCTAAGATGGTTTCATGGGAAAAGCAGCATTCTCCCCTGGGTCCAGAACATAATGAGGAACCCATGCAGGGGTCTAATGGGCCGCTCAAACAGCGACCAAGACTTAGCCGTCCCCCGCGGCTCCCAACTGATTTCCAGCTCCCTTTGTGCCGCTCCGTGCCATCTTCCATCCGACAGCCTTTGTGCCGCTCCGTGCCATCTTCCATCCGACAGCCCCCAAAGCAGAACATGCTGGTCCTCTGCTCAAAACTGGCTGTCAGGCCAGGTTCTCGGGGAAGCAATCACAAGACGGAGTTAGAAGGCTCCTGGGGGGAACCTGTGAGGGAGAAAGGGGTGAAGCAGCAGTAGGAGTCAGGGAGAGTCTTCAGAGCAGGATACAGGTCTGACACATGGGAAAGGAGAGACAGAGTTAAAAAGGCCTTTTCTGGACCTTGTGCTCTGAAGTTGCCCCCATCCCTGCCCCCCATCCCCGTCTTCCACGGCGTCTTACTGCAGCTGTGCATAGTCCTTATCACTGTCTCTATTCTGTGTGTTTCTTCTTGTTGTTGTTTATGTGTAGGGATTGCCTCGCTTGTGGAGATCAGGGGCCTTCTCCGATTGCCTACCATTCTGTTTTTCTAGAATAGTGCTTGACGCACAGCAGCCACACAGTCCATACACCATGCAGGTATGAATGCAAGACCCGGAAAGGCTGGGAGCACTAGAATCTGGTAGCTGAGTGCTCTGAGTGAGGCTCTGCCCACTTTTCAGAACAAAAAAGAATTAGATACTGAGTGTTTGTGGGCCTCAGCTCTGCTCCCCTAGGACACTTAGGTCTAATAGGAAAATCTAACAGGGAAAGTGCTCCAAAAAACCAAGGGCACCAGACCCCTTGAAGGTATTTATGCTTTTAAACCTTTCAGGGCTGTTAGCGTAGCAACCACTGTGATGTGCTAACATGCAGGTGAAGGGTGGATCACAACCTCTTCCCCTCATATCCCTTCTCTCCAAGGAGTTTTTTTTAAAAAATCCTTTAACGTAAAAGACCTGCTTTTGCCGTCTAGCCCAGGAGGCCGGCTCAACTGTTGGCAGTTTAGTTATTACCGGCAGAATGTTCTAGAACATTCCAGTAACTTGCTCTATGACCTTGGGCACTTTTCAAACATAATTCGTCAGTTATTTTGCAGGGGCAGTGGGAGGCTGTAGCTATACAAAGTTCTTCTGGTTGACGTTTATAAACAAATGTTTGGAATTGATACTTCTATACCAAAACCAAGCGAAAGGTCCCCCTAGAACCACACCCAACAACAACCTTAAAAACCCTGAAATTTCCAATTATCCCAAATCCTCTGGATTCACAGAACATAGCCCTCTCAGGACTGTATGTACTGTGCTAGCGAATCATCCCCAAACTATTACAAAAATCTCCACCGGGGCCATGGCAGCTGCAGCACAGATGTTCCGCAAAGCGGCTCGGGCACTGTTTAGTATCAATAAACACTATCTCTAAGGCATAACACGTGAGCGTGGAGCTAGAAACAGTGATAACAAGAGCCATGCCGACCATTTGCAGGGAAATGGGATCAGACTCAGGACTGAGGGCAGACCCCTCCCTCCCACACGGAATGCCCAATTTCAGAGCATGCTGTGATTTAGGTGTTGAGTGTTGGCAGGCCCCAGGCTCAGATCTCTGTGCCAAATGGCCAGTTTGCTCCTAGAGATGGATGCCTGGACTTTGTGCTAAACCTGGACACCCCAATTTGCGGTTCTCAAGCCCTGGGTCCGCCCTTTGGTGTTTGCCTAGCAGATGTCTCAAAAGATTAACTCTGTGTGTGCTGATTTCTGAAGCCGCTCAGGTTGTGGTCAGCTCAGCTACTACCAGTTTAAAAGAAGTAACTCCCAACTAGATGCCATCCCTCCGGGAGAGACAGCCACAGTGTCCCGCTCTCCTTTCTGCCAGAACATGCCCCCTTTAGAGATGACAAACCACCATACCAGACCTCAGAGCTCACCAGATGTCCCTTGAGGCATGACGCTAAAGCAGTGTACTTGTCCCCCAGCAGGAGGCGATGAGGCCACTGCCACATGTCGGGGTGCCCCTGGATTGAGCCCGGAGGGAACCTTACAGATGGGCTAGCCTGACCCTCATTCGGCAGATGTGTACCCGTGGGCAAAGGGCTGACATGATTGTTCCAGGTCACATGGCCAGGTAGAAGCAGCTAGAACTGGTCCGAGGGGCACTTTAATGTTTGATGTCAATATCCACTTCCATTTAGTCCTTCTGTGGTTGTGCCTCGTCTTTTAAGTGCAAATCATTGTGGTGCGACTAGTACACCCTCAGCTAAAGGGAAATTCTTCAATAAATGTCTGACATTTTTTTTTTAAAAATCAACCTTTTTTTTTTTAAATCAATATATAAGCCTGAGGATCTGCATTCAAAGGTTCTTGACGCTGTAATATGGGAAGAACATGGGAGAAAGACATGAGGTTTTAGACTGGCCCAAACTCAAGGACATTTATCCTTAGTAAGTAGGAGTCTGGGGGCTTCTATATGGCTCTAAAAGTGCTAAGAAAGGGCAAGGATTCTAGAAAGTCTTGCTTGGGTCTTTTCCAGTCTACTCCAGGGTAAGTCCAATCACCGTGTGAGTCACAGTGTCACATGCTGCTCTGAGTGTTGGGGGCAAGTCCAGGGTGGACGCCCCCCGAGGACGGCCTGCACCAGAGGTCATCTGAGACAGGGACCGCCTTGTCAGGCCACCTGGAAAAGGCCCCTTTTCACCTATTCTGGTCTAGACCAGGGTACATGCACGCTCCCTGACCTGTTACACTGTGATTTGTCTGACTTGAATCTTCCAGAAAAGGAATGAATTTCAGGACCTTTTTGGTCGTCGAGGGGGAGTCTGCCAAGTTCTCCACTAAGTCTCCCTCTCCCTATTTCAGAGGAAAAGTGCTTTCCAACGTGGCCTGTAGCAACTGTGGGAGGAGTCAGGGCCTGGTCAGGAATCCAGACCTTCAAGTCCTGGCCGCCGTCCCTCCGCCCTGGTGAGCCAGCATTAATGAATGAGAACTCACCCCAGCTCATCGGAGCCTACAGAGCAGCTGGTGGGGGGCGGGGGGAGTGGACAGCTGCAGGAGGATGTCCTTCCAAGTTCTCCTGGCGGCCCTGGAGTGGCGCGGGGGGTGGGGGGGTGGGGGAACCATGGCGGTTTGGGCTAGGCCCAATGAAGCTAGGCCCATGAAGCTAGGCCTCATGGAAGGCAGGTCTCGGAGCATCTGTCACGGTTAGACCAATCTTTGTTGAGTGTCCACTACTTGCCGGACACTATGCTGGGCAGCAGGGCCACGAGGTCTGGGAAGCCGCTGCCATGTCCGCCCTTGGCAGATGTAGGAGAGAAGCTATTTCGGGTCCATCAGAGAATGGCCCAGTACAGGGGAGGTGTGTGTGCTTGACCAAGAGCACCTCGGGCCAGGAGAGCCACTCCGGTCGGCCCCAGCAACAGGGGTAGAGGCTGGTGGATGAGCGTCTCACAACCATTTCTCCGCTGGTGAGTGTGGGGACAGAGGTGCTGGCCTCTGCTCCTTGTCACTCTGATGTGTGTTTGCACCTGGCTGTTTTTCTAGCACTGACTTCGGTACCTGCAGGCACGATGGGGTCCCGAGAAGGCAGCGGGAGCAGCCAGAGCCCCGCTCCCTCTCTCTAGCCAGGTGAGCTAAGGCAGGGGGATGAGTCCCTGTTTCAGCACCAGTCCCCCCTTCCTGAGCTTCTGAGGGTGGTGCAGAAGGGCACCCAAGGTACACCTGTGCCGCAGGTGAGGCATGCGCTAGGAATGCCGGATTTTCAGGCATGTTGGATTAAATGGGGCTGAATTATTATTAAGACCTGTAGCCGGGGTGGGACCTGAAGGGAGATGGGGCTTCATTGTTGAACAGGGATTGGCTCAGGCCAGAATCTCTCTCCCCCGGCTCCTACTTACCGCTCTGGAAATACAAGTGGGTGCTGGATGGAGCGCCCAGGCTGGGCCAGGTCTCGGATGCCTCTCACTGGGGATCCTGAGAGCGGCTGAGGGAACATCCCCCAACACACACATTGCCCCAAGCCTTGTGGATTAATAAACGCCATTTAAAAATAATTACAAGTGATTGATATTAATTTCGGAAATAGCCTTTGCCAAATAACTCATTAAATGTGATCTCCCTGGGTGTCAATTCTGCTCATCATCAGGCCTTTGGAGCTCATGGAAAGCAATGCAGAGCTTAGCTAAAATTTCCCTTCAGAATCGTTGTCATCTTCAGCTGTTTTCCCGATTCGTAGCTGTCTCAGGTCCCAGCAGAGTCCAATCTGGTTCTCTGCAGTCCAGGACTGTGTATGGGGGAGGGGGCAGCGGGAGGGGGACGGGTGGGGTGTCTGGCAGGGTATTAGGTTGGAGGGCACGTTGGGCTTCTCTCTGAGGCAACCACAGGCAAAGGTGAGAAGTTCTCATTTCTGTACCTAGGTCCTCCCTGATCTTTTCTGAGGTGGACTTACACCAACAAGTGCCCAGTGAGTGAGGGTAAGAGAAGGTGGAATGGCGGGCTGCGTATGCCAGGGAGCCTGCCAGGGGCCAAACGGTGGTAGCTTGGTGAACGTCATTTTCTTCCCCTCTTTCAGTTTAGGTCAGCGGTTGTCTCTGCTTTGACTGTATGGGTGGGCTCCGGGCAACAAAGCTGGCTGTGACTGGCTAGACACAAGAGACCCAAAGAGCTGTGACACAGGCCCTGGCCCTTTGGCGACTTATAGTCTCCTTAGAGAATTGAGATGTGTGTGTATGAGGGATATAAGACCAATTAAAACGGTCCATTGATGCTGGAATGTGATGTCAGATGAGGGATTTGGACAGGGATTCCTTTTAGAGGTCCAAGAGAAGGAGCTTATCCTAACTTTGTGATCCTGGAAACCCTTCACAGAGGAAAGGAGATTTAAATGATGTCCTAAAAACATGGTCGAATTTGGAAGACGTAGGGGGGAGCAGAGGACAGCACACATAAACGTCCATGGGCAGGAGGACCACACAGAGCACTTTGCTCAGTGGTTTCACTGGCCGGGTGGGCTGGGGAGGAGATGGGGCAAATTGTTCAGGGCCTTGAATGCTAAATTTTAGCCTGACAGAAAATTTGTTTTGAGAGAGGTGATGAGATTGGGGTGGGAGTTAGAGGTTTTATAGTGGAAGGCATTGTAGGGGAGCTTTGCCAGCCCCCAAATGTGGTGTCTCAAGAAACTCTGGCTTTGGGATACAGGGTGAGTGGTTGGGGTACAAAAGAGTCTCCTCAACCTACTACTCTGAGAATAGGTTGTACCCCAAGTAACAGAAAAGCCCTAAAATAACATTGACTTAAGAATGTTGGTTGGTTTTTCCCACATTCTAAAAATTCAGAAGTAGACAGTTCAGGGATTGGATGGTTTTCTCTGGTGTCAGGGATCCAAATTGTTTCTAGCTTATGGATCTGCAGTACATGACTTTTCTTCTCAATAGCTTCTCATGGGCCAAGATAGCTGCTGCAACCCCAGCCTTCACATGTCATTCCAGGCAACGGGAAGAAGTATGGAAAACTAAACATGGCCATGAATTCCTTGACAGTTCTCTCACTGAGAAATGGGAATTATGTCCTCACCCCTGGAGTAGACTACTATGTGCACTAGAAGATGGCAGAAGTGATGTTATACCAGTTTTCAAGTCCAAGTCTTAAGAAAATGCCAGCTTCCACAGTCTCTAGGAACATTCTGGAAATCTTGAGCTGCCATGTGACACAGCTGACTATCCTGATGGCAGTGCTGGGGAGGCCCTGTGTAAGGACTGCCTTTGACAGTCTCTGTTGAACTCAGCCTTCTAGGGTTCTCTGCTAAGGTGCCATTGTGGCCCTCATTGGCTAGCCCACCCACCAGCTGAACATCACCAACTGACCTTGGGGAGGGAAAAACATACCACCCAGTGGACTCTATCCAAGTTTTAAGTTCACAAAATTGGGAAAGACAATAAAAATGATTGAGGGTTTTGGGGTGTTTTTTTTGGTATTGGGGTTTTTTTTTAAGATTTTATTTATTTATTTGACACAGAGAGATCACAAGTAGGCAGAGAGGCAGGCAGAGAGAGAGGAGGAAGCAGGCCCCCTGCTGAGCAGGGAGCCCGATGCAGGGCTCGATCCCAGCACCCTGAGATCATGACCTGAGCTGAAAGCAGAGGCTTTAACCCACTGAGCCACCCAGGCACCCCATATTGTTGTTTTAAGTCACTAAATTTTGGGATGATTTGTTACACAACAATAGATAACTAGAACAAAATTTGGTACCCGGAATTGGGTTGCTCCCATAACAAAAAGCTAATACATGGCCTTGGCTTTGGGATGAGGCATGGGGCAAAATCTGGGAGGACCTTGCAAGGATTGTTAATAAAAGCTAGAGGGACTTCAGAAAAACTATTGTGAGAGCCTGGAGGGCAGTGAGGAAAATGTTATTGGAGGCTGCAAGGAAGTTTGGCACATTATCACCTGTGGTCACATGGAAAATGGAAAAGATACCCAGTGGATGCAAGAGTCTGTCTGAAGAGTCACCAGGAAAAAGATGTGACATACCAATAGCTGCTTCCAGCGCCTGGGAGAAAGAGAAAGATGGTCTAGGAAGGTATTATTAAGACACTGAGTAGAGAACTCAGAGGACAGAAAGGGGCCAGACTTTCTGAGTCTCATTTCCATCGTCTCCCATTGAAGGTGTCTCAGGGTGAGAAATAGCTTCAGAACGAAGATCAAATCCAGGGCACTTTCTTTATGGCATGCCCTCAGGGAAACGATCTCAAGGTACCTGGAAGACCTCTTCGAAGACTTTAGAAGGACTTCAGGGTATAGCTAGTGGGCTTCTAAGGGCTTAAAGGCATGCCTTATAGACTTTATCAGTTAGACAAGAGGGGTTTTAAGAATGTTAAGGACACTTGTGGCGCCTGGGTGGTTCAGTTGGTTAAGCATCTGCCTTCAGTTCAGGTCATGATCCCAGGGTCCTGAGATGGAGCCCTCCTGCTTCTTCTTCTGCTTCTCCCTTCTGCTCTGTCCCCACCCCCACCACCCCGGTCATGCTCTCTCTGTCTCAAATAAAATAAATAAAACCTTAACAAACAAAACAAAAACAAAAAAGAATGTTAAGGGCATTATCCGCAACAGCTCCTGACTAAGAGCCGTTGGGAGCCACTCCCTGAGAGCAGGACATGGCTCTAACCAGGGAACTGGAGACATGAGCCTGGCTGGATTTTCAAGTTGCTAGGGAACCCCCTCCTCTCTACTTTCAAAGGGAGGGTGTTAAATGGAGCTTTCCTATCCTGACGTACCCATCATTCGTTGCAGGTGTGGGAGCCATGGAATTCTTTCTTGAGTTCA
Source organism: Ailurus styani (assembly GCA_002007465.1). NCBI lineage: Eukaryota > Metazoa > Chordata > Mammalia > Carnivora > Ailuridae > Ailurus > Ailurus styani. Next base: position 1,422,760 of record LNAC01000400.1, on the reverse strand, counting down.
GTCTTCAGAACATGGCGCACTAGGCTTGAGGAGCTGCTCCTGAAGAAGCACCCTGACAGACCTGCCTGAGGTAATGTGAGGCAGGCCCTTGTCCCGGAGCCTGAAGCTGCAGTGGAAAGAGACCTTTGGGGGTCCTGGAATTTTGTGTTTGGGAACAAATGTAAGTAATCTGTGCTGGAGTGTAGCCTGTGGTTGACTAAATATAGCACATGTTCTTCAAGGCGTGCCCACCACGCTTTGGGTTTGGGTCACAAACCGACTGGATTCGAGGGCCCATTCATTTGAGGTAACCTTACAGTCTAGTTTGAATGCAAATGAAAACATTGTAGGTTAATCCTTGGGGTCTACGAATACTCTGTCAGCACTTCACCTCTGGAAAACCCATGCTGGACTCTGAGGGATGATACACTGACAGCACCGAATGGAGGGTGGTGTGGAAGGAAGTGGGTGAGCGAGAAAACCACCGAATAGAAGAGTGACTGGACTCTGGGCCCGCCGGCATGTGCCCAGTTTTCCATAAGGCTGTGGATGACACCCCTCATTGGGGGAGGGGACGCAGTCTAAGGGGCTCCTGGGGAACCCTCATGGCAGGTCACATGTGGAAGGGCAGAGGCAGCAACTGAAGAACCACACTTGGGCCACAGGACGCTGAGGAGCCGGTGGTGAGACACGGCTCCCGAGACAGGAGGCCGGTGAGGCAGAGCGCTTCTTCTGCTCCCTCCCAGAAATCCCCGTTCTCTGCTCTACAGCTGTCAGAAACCTTAACTAACTGAAGGAAATGGATTCTATTGCACACAATCATAATTGCCTCGAGTGAAACAATAAAAAAAATTTTACTGCTCCTCTGCAGTTTAGTTGTTAGAAAGAAAGCAAAGTGGAGTGTGCCAATTGAAGAGCCCGGAATGAAGTTTCCTTTGGGGACAAAAGCCCGAGCTGTCAAATGCCTGGTGGCTGGTCAAAGCGGTGCTCCCGGTGGCGGCGGGAATGTGACAGCAGGCACCGAGAGTGAGCGGGCAGAGAGCTGCTCCTGGGAGCCCAGTCCTTCTTTTTCTCTTCATAACTTTTTCCTAAATGAGCAAATGCCCTGCTGTAGAAATGTCCAGCATTTTCCAAATGACGTTCCAGGTAGAGCCAGTCAACTTGCCTTTCTGAAGAAGCACTTAAAACCAAGCTTCGGGAGAAGATTCTGGGCCCTCCCGACACTAGCAAAGGGGCAGGTGGTGACTGGCCCTCTGGAGCAGATGGGGCAGGGGCTGGCCTCGGCCAGGAGGCCATGCCGTGGGGACATGGGACATGGGTCATACACTTGCAAACATACACTTTTATTCCAGATTAGGTGTGTCTTCCCATTATAAGAGGGAACAAATGACCCAGGCTGCCGCTCAGGACTCCTGGTGGTGATGGGACCCCGGACTGGGCCATCAAGCTTGGGCCTAGAGCCTCACCGTTGCCTTGGCCTCACCGACCTTCCAGATGGCACCCGGGACCCCGCCTGGACGGCTCTCCAGGACCACCGGGCTGAGGAGCAGAGCAGTGTGGGCCGCCCCTGGTGGGAGCCGAGCCGGTGCCTTGCCCACCCAGCTGTCCCCGCGCTGCCTCAGTGAGCCCACCCATCCCTCCCATGCCACGGCGGCCAACGTGTCCGGCCCGGAGCGAGGGGCCGCGCCACAGATCTTGTTTCAGGAAGAAGCATGGCCTCTGGCCTAATTGTAGGGGTGGGAGCCCAGAGGCAGCCACAGGCCTTTCCTCTGCCAACAAAAAGGCTGAGTTCAGTCCTCCTAGGTTTCATTTCAAAGAAAGCTAAAAGCCCCCTCATTTCGCCTAAGTGCTGCCTTCACAGAGTGAAAATGGAGACTTTTATTTGTCTCTGCCCACTGCTTTCTGTACCCCACCTGCTCTGGAGGTGGTCTAATGGGTAAATTACTCATGTCCTGCTAATCAGTTCCAGGGCCTGCGACAGGGAAGTGAAGGAGGCCAGTTACCACAAGGACTCCTCCTCCTGGGGGCCGTGAACCCGGGTGAACTCTCTCATTCCAGTCAGGGCCCCAGGCTCCCGCTGAGCGCCTCCTGGGAGCCCTGATCTGGGTTCAACGGGGCTCCTTTGGATGAGAACTCCCAGGAGAGCTTCCTGCTCAGTTGTCTTGAAGGGGCCAGCAGGGTCTGACCTGGGCAGGAGGAAGCTGTTCCTGCCCCCCCCCACCCCCCATCTGTTCCCAGGGAGCATGGCAGGGCCCCAGAGCCTTACGTGACTCAGCTGGACGGCATTTCTAAAGGAATATTTTATTTATTAAAATTAGAAAATTTAAAGACCCAGTCCTTCTTAAGCTTGTAAGTTCAGCTTCCAATAAACCTAGCCTTCATTTTGAACTTGAAACATTTGATCCCCCCCCTTTTTTTTGAGAGAGAGAGAGAGAGAGAGAGAGAGAGAGAGAGAGCATGTAAGTGCGCAGGGTTGGGGGGTGCCGAGGGAGAGGGAGGGAATCTTAAGCAGGCTCCATACCCAGTGCAGTGCCTGACCTGGGGCTCGATCTCCAGAACCTGAGCTCGTGACCCGAGCCGAAATCAGGAGTCAGACGCTTAACCGACTGAGCCACCCAGGCAGCCCTGTTTGGTCCCATTTTGAGTCCTCATCTTACCTAGCTGCTACGCTTAAAAGCTTGGAAGGCTTTGTGAAATTTTCATAATAGTCTCAGATTTCCATGCAGTTCAGTCCAGCCAGTTTCCCTCTGTCCCCTTTCCCGTCCAAATGCCCCATCGTCTTAGGGGAAACTATGACCTGGGAAATAATGTTCAAATGTGACGTTTCCTCAAATGTAAATATTGGAGATACTTGGTTCTCAGCAGACTCCATTTTGCCATACATGCTTTGACTATGTGCCCCAGGATGTTTTCGAGCCTGGAGCCAGCTGCCTCTTTCCCCACACAAACCAGAACATTTCAGGAAGCACCCCTCTGTCTGCATCCCTCCTGCTTCTCTCTGGAAGGCTGGGTTGGAGCATCCCTGCCTCAGGGTGAGCTGCTGACAGGGCACGCCATCCCCTTAGCAGGCTGGGGCGCATCTGGGCACCTCTCCCTTGGTCCTGCCCTAGGCTGGCCTCCATCCTCCGCTGCTCTTGTCTCATCCCAAGCCTGGGAGGGAAGCCAGGTCCCTCATTCACCTGGGGCACCACCTCAGCCCACCTGGTAGCCCACCCGGTGACACACTTTGGTACCTCATCTCCAGGCCCCTACAGGATTTCCCCAATGGCATATTATCTATTTTGGAAAATTGGTTTTGTATGAATGGATATTTCCATGAGAAGTGATCTTTCAGGCGTGACTTGGAAGACAAAGTCATTGCTGGAAAATTAGAGAGATGTCACATTTTAAACACACCCACATCACAGACTTTTACAATGATAGATTTTTAACGAAGGACGTCTTCAGAGAGTTTTAAATGAGTCCCGTCCCCTTGTTGTCCCTGGACTATGAGCAGGGGTCGTTCACAACGATCAGGGGGACTTGAGTCACCAGTTAGAGTCCTCCCAGCTGTACTCCACTATTCACGGGCCTGAGCTGCTCTAACAGCACGGGGTTGGTGTCGAGCAGCCTCGGCTTGGCTTGCTGAAAACCAGTAGTTGTGTAACACTCCGACTAGGTAATTTGAAAGTTGCCCTTGGGGATCCATATATTTTAATTTCAAGGCCTTAATTCATGAGCAAGTCTATTCAGTGAGGACCAGGCTTGGGGAACTGCGCAGAGGGAAAGAAAATGTCCACCAGGCCGATTACACCAACTCTGGACCTTTCCCAGCTCTGGGGCCAGGTAGTCCAGCCTGTGAGAAAGCACGGGCCGGTTCCCTGGTTTGCGTGTGTTGCCGGGAGTAGGGATTTCTGCTTTTACTCAGGTTGACTTATTTTTCTTTTCCTTGGTAATTGTTGAAAAACAAAATAAAACCTCCTGGGAGCCTTTTGGAACTTCTGGAAAAGTCCCTTTGCTGAGGAGAGCTGAATCTGAGAATTGTGGAGAGCAGAGCTGGAAACCACTTCTCCGCAGCCCTTTCTTTCCTGGGTGTGTCGGGGTGACACGGAGCTCCCCAGGATGCCCGAGGGAGCAGGGGCTATCCCGGGACAGTCAGCAAAACACACCACACCACGCTGGGTTTGTGTTGGCTGGAGGCCCGAGAAAACCTTGCTGATGGCACAAAAGTTCGGCTGCATCGTAAGGGGAACAAAATTCTCCTCCTCACCTCAAATTATAAGAAAGAGGAAAAAGGTGACCAAAAAAGGAAAGAAACAAAAAGAAGTTTACAATGTCTTCATATAAGAGTCCTTTTAACCCAGACTTACCGTCTTATGCTTTGAAGGCCACTTTGAGGCAGTTTCCACTTGTAACCCTACTTCAGGGGGGTTTAAAGTGGGGATGGTGGACATTCTGTCCCAGGGTAAGTGTCCTGCGGGCCTGTGGGACAGTCACACTTCCTTAGATGGGTGGGTGGCTGTTCCTAAAAATGAGAGAGAGAGAAAGATTGTGGGGTTGGTTCAGTCAGGGTAGAAACGGCCATTGGTATCCCTCTCAGGGGTCCCTGCCAGCGTGAACTTACACCGCCCCCTTCCTCAGTGGCCACCTCGGCCTGGATCCCAGTGCCTGCCAGACACCACCAGGGCCACGGGGACATGTGGACTTCTTCCCCACAGCTCTCTGGGTCTGCCTGGGCCACGGAGGGGATGAGGGCCCCTCGTGATGTTGGGCACAGCGAGTACTGCTGTGCCCTCCAAAGCCTACAGACACACTGAGCTCCGTGTGACCCCCTGGGATTCAAAAACTTTCCATCTCCGCAGAATCCCGTCTCCTCCTTTTCTACACTGACCCAGTCACTTGGCCCTCAGCTGGACCCTGGGGAGACCATGGGTGTCAAAAGAAGGGACTCCCATGGAAGCTTCGGGCACTGGGCAGAAGAGGACTTGGGGTCAGTGAGGGTCATTCTGTATTGGCTGGGTCCCTCAGGCAGGTGGGGGACTTCACAGGGTCCCTCACACAGCTCATTTGCATATCTGACATCACCCTGAGCCCCCAGCCCTCTTATCTTCTACGGTCCTGCCTGGCTGTTGTCATCACTGCCCATGGTGGCTCAGGTTTCCCTGCGCTGTTTGGGGTCCATGTCACATCTTGCTATGCGACCGTGTCCCGCGCACCTTTGCCTTCCCACCCCAGCCACCCAGAGCTCCTCGGCTCTCCCAAAGTGAATAACCTGTGCTGAATCGCTTACTCTTTTCTCTTTATTGCATTGACGGAAACCCAGCTTCTTCTAGAAAGCACTTAAGGTGACTCAGAAGATATGTAAGAATATAGTCAGATGAGACAAATTATTTTCTGACTCAATGAATTTCAGTTCTTTCCAGCTCTGAGAACCTAAGGGTTCAGGCATCTGAGATCTCTTCGACGCAGAGGTTTACCCAGAAGCCGCCCCCAAATAGACGCATATAGAAACAGTCCTGGGTTTGGAAGGAAGACCCACCACCTGGAGCCTCTCGTTTGGTTATGTGGTGACGGAGGGTGATTGCAGTTTCATGCCTGTCAATCTATTTTACTCGCTGGAGTGTAGGCCCTTGGAGAGACGTGATCAGCCATCTCTGTGGCTAATGCTTGGGCCTGCAGCAGGCACATAAGAGAACTTCTGGCCTGATTTGGGCCCAGCCCTGGAGATAGCTGTTCATAAAGTCTATGGCCAATGATAGCACATTTTCCTCACCTGCCCCTATGAGGGAGGCCAGTTGCTGCCTGCCCTCAAGTCTTCTAAGATCTCTGTAGCATTTAATGACTATCCAGCGTCTGTACTGGATTTTTATTTTTTTTAAAGATTTTATTTATTTATTGGACAGAGAGAGAGAGCACAAGCAGGGGGAGCAGCAGGCAGGGGCAGAGGGAGAAGCAGGCTCCCCGCTGAGCAGGAAGCCCAATGCGGGACTCGATCCCAGGACCCCGGAATCATGACCTGAGCCGAGGGCAGACCTTAACCGACTGAGCCGTGCAGGCATCCCTGTACTGGACTTTTAAGCACAGAAACATACTCTGGGGGAGTTTCTACAGAAAAGGAGTTTCGTGGAAAGATGGCAGATAGCTCACAGAATGTGTGGAAATCCTTGGACTCTGGAAGTTACAGGAACAAGGATAGGGGATGGGTAGCAAAGTGACCCCGTGGGGACTTGGTCCCATTGCTGCTGTTGACTTGCCACCACGTGGATCCTTGCCCTCACCACCCTGGAGTCACAGAACTGCCACAGCCGTTTCTCAGTGGCCTCAGATCTGTGCCTCACTCCCTCAAGAACTAAGCCCGGGAGTTGCAGTCCATGACTTGAGAGACAAAACTAGTGATTTGATTTTGCTTTCCTGTCTCGCTGTCCAGCTCCACTATAGGCAGCCACCTCGTCCCGTAATCCTTGCCTCCGTCATGCCCCAAATGCCATTCTGGGACAGATCCAGCCCCGTCCCCCAAGCCTTGCCCTCAATGGGCACTTCATTTCAGGGGACCTCAGGTAATAATTTAGCTAGCTATTTTCCTGCTGTGGTTCATGATTCCCGTCTCTGAATAATAGAATTGCTCTGCCCTCACCCAGGTAACAATCTGGTCTCGTCCCCATTTCCTTTAGGGTCGGTTAGTGGCAATCTGCTCACAGTAAGCAACGCATCCCCTGCTAGATTGTCAACTCCGGCCGGGCAGGAAATGAAGAAATGATTGCAATAGCCCTCTGCACCACAGGGCTGTGCTTAGGGAATTCTTCTCTGGAATTCTAAAACCTTCCGTGCACAGCCAAGATCAGCCATCAAAGAACTGTGTTTTTTCAGGGAGCAGCAGCATTGTAGGTGGGGCCAGAAAGGAAACAACCTGGGGTTGTAATCCTCCAGCCCACCATTGTTCTTAGTCGGTGATGGAGCAATGGGTGGATTTGATTACCCAGATCCACCCAAGCTAACTTGGGGTGGGGGGCCCAGAGCAGGGGCTTGCTGCTTCTTGCTTACCTCCTCAGTGAAGTGGATTCAGGTGGAAACCCTTAGACCTTCCTGCTGAACAGTGACCTCTGATTGACCAGCTGAGACCTCCGGGAGATTCAGGTTTGTGAATATTTGAGATAGCGATTATTTACAGGGCATTGCTTAGAAATTTATTTTAAGATCTTATTTTTCTATTTAGAGAGAGAGCACATGTGTGTGCGACCAGGGGGAGGGGCAGAGGGAGAGAGAGGATCTCAAGCAGACTCCCTGCTGAGCAGGGACTCTGACTCAGGGCACGATCCCATGATCCTAAAATCCTGACCTGAGCCAAAATCAAGAGTCAGATCCTTAACCGACTGAGCCACCAGGTGCCCTGCTTAGAAATTCTTGCAAGTGAATGATGGACTGAAGTGTTTTGTTGAGTCTTTGCTGAGTGATGACTTACGAGAAACTACTTAGAAATGGTTCAGACAAAATTCCCTCAGTTCTGAGCACACACTTGTTGGTCTCTGTACTAACGTGACAAATAGAGTTCACTAGATCTGTTGGTGTCCACTGCTTTCGTTTGTGGGGACGCCTGTGTGTGAGTTCTACCCGAGGGGAAGCTGTCATGTGTTAGTGCATTTTGGAGAAAGCTGCTTATTGGTAAAATGCATCATTGCCAAACTGAGCGGCTCCTAGACAGACCCGCCCTGAAAGGGGCCTTCAGATCTTCCACTCCAACTTCTGAACCTGAGGGGAGAGAGTACTTAAGGCCCACGCTGGCCTGGAACTCTCATTTGCCCCTCTTTTTAAGAACTCGAAAGACTTTCAGTTCTGGCCAAAGACACTGAGAAGTTAATGACTTGAACCTGAAGGTTGGAGGGTTCTTGCTCTTTCTGAGGCTCTGTGGCTTCTCTTCTGACTGGACACTTGCTTTCCCGTTGGCTTTCCCCTGTCCTGCACTAACATCACCTGGTTTTGAGGAGCTGTGCAGGCTCTGAGGACTTGGCCGGGCCCCCTGGTGCAGAGCCTGCGTCTGGCTGTGACCCACCTGTCCTCCCGCCTGCTTCCCGGATGTCCCACTCTGGGATTAGGGGTTGGGGGGAGCTCTGTCCCCCAAGTGGGCGGGAGGCAGCCGCACAGCTGGGACTCATTCGGGCCCAGCCCAGCACGGAACCTCATTCTCTGTCAAGTGCCGGCCAACTCCATCTGCCCCACACCTTCTTCACACGAAATGTTCTCCTGGCTTCTTTGGAAAGTAACTTTAGCCGAGCCCATCCAAGCTAAGGCGAGGAGCTGAAATTTTAGCAGAGGCCCGTTGGGAAGCAGGAACACAAATTAAACAGCTCAGGATAGGATCCTTTTTACCAGTTCCAATGCTGATTACATGGCCTCCAGCTGGAATGTGGAGCGTGTACCTCAGAGCACACACTGACACAGCTGGAATTTATCAATGGACCCCATATTAACCCATTGGTTACAGGAGATGGGATTTCCTGGACCCAAAGCACAAATTTTTGCACATTTTAGGGGGTCTTTCCTTTCTCACTTTTAGAGAAGCAGGGAGCGTGTGTGGGCAAACAGGCCAATTCGAGAAGCAGCAGGTTGCTGCCCCGTTCACTTCCCATAGCCAGTGGAGGAGCCCAGAGAGAAAGGAAAACACGTTCTGGAAAGCCACTTGTTTATTGTTCCTCACAGGAAGGCTGAGGTCCCCATGTTCCCACCCCACGCTGTACCTTTAGTCTATAGCCTTTGAAAAATAAGACCTGAAAGAACACTGACCCTCATCACCCCTCCCTGCACTGCTTGAATGTCGGACCAGAGAGGCCAAACTCCCCCTCTCAAGAGGGGTGCTGGCAGTCTCTGAGCCAAGTCACCCCCCCTTCAGCAGGAACCCCAAGGAAGAGTCACGAGAGGCAGTGGTGCCTGGGCTGGTGGGAGGGGGGGTGCCAGAAACCAGAAAACCATAGGCAACTTCTCGCAGGTGCTCACAATTTGGCTTGATGCTTCTTCCGTCTCCTCTTCGGAGCTGCTCGGAGCTCACCCCCAGGAGCCTGCCGGGAGTGAGACCTCATTGGAAGCTAAACTTCAGCAGTGGAAGGCAATCCCCACTCGGACCGGCTTCCCCAAGGGCTGAACAGGTGCAGCTCCTATAGTTTGCGTGACCATGCCCACGGGGAGCCCCCAAGTAAGGACGCCTCATCTAGGGCCAGGTCTGTGGTAGCTCCAGCTGCCTGCTTGGGCTCTTCTGCACCTCCGGCTTCTGCAGAAACTTCCCTGCAAAGATCACCACCCGGTATGTATATGTTGGTCCACAGTCTGGTGGGTAAATAGTGCCGGCATTTTCCCGTGAGTTGCAAACGTTTCAGCGGCCGAGTCTGCACACCGTGGGTGCACGTTGGCCCCTCTCGACCATGGCTGCTCCTTTCCCAAACACCCCGACCCTCCCTGGTGGATCCCTGCTTCAGGCCAGCAGATCCGAGGCCTCTGTTTTCAGTCAGAACATTGGCGGGGTGGGACTGCCCAGAAGACCCTCCAAACACCCCTCCAAGGCCCAGGGCAATGGGGGGAGGTGCCCAGCATGACGAGAACACAGAAGCTTCCATACCAGCCTTGCGGAGTGGGAGGGGAGGGAATGTTCTCTCAACGTGGGGCCTTTCTGAGGCCGTGACCCGGCGTCTTAGCGCTTCAGTACATGTGTGGGAAGGCAAGTCTGGAGACCAGGACCGAAGTAAAGGGAGTGGACGCCCCATCTTCAGGCTAACAGGCCAAGAAGGTGAAGGGGGGTCAGCTCAGACAGAGAGAGGTGGGCAGATATTGCCAGGGGGCTCACAACAGAGGCCTCTAGAATATTCGAAATGCTGTGATGCAAAGGACCCAGGAAACAGCGCCGTGCTGCTCTCCAATCTAGAAGTATCGGTAGCCGTTGTGGGAACTGGGCGTCTCCTAGCCTGTGGAGCACAAAGTCCCCCTGGACCGGTGTACTATCAAGAGTTTGTGGGCCAGTTTCCTGGAGGACAAGAGTTCTTGGGGTGCTGACAAGCAGGAGGAAAGAAAGGAGAAAGGGGAGGAATGTGGCCATAGTTTATCTCCTTTACAATTAGGCCCTGGGTGGCCCAGGCAGCAAATGGTGAAGCAGTCTTTTAAAAAGTAAATAAGGAAAGGACGCAAAAATAGCGAACAGTCTTGCCTTTTGACCTGAGTCTCACTTACAAACACCCTAGAAGCCAGCGCAGCTTTTTTTAAAAGACCTGGGTTGTGGTGAAGCAGGTGAGGGAAGGGGACCTCGGGCAGGTGAGGAGAGGAGGTAGAAACCCCCCGACCAGGCTGCTGCTGGAAGCCCGTGGGCTTCTGAGCTGTGGGGCTGGGAGTCCCCTCCCCCACTGGGAAGGGAGGCCCAGAAGCAGTGGAGGGGGCACCAGGAAGGCGGAGGGCCACTAGACGGACTGCACCCCCACAGTCCCATTCCTGGGCTCAGTACGCTGCAGGGAAAGTGCTTGGATCATTAACAGAAAAGAAAGGTAGAGAATATTGAATTTCTGATTAGGCCTGCTGCCTGCTGCTCATCAGCTCAGCTCTGACTCCTCATGGGCCACAGATCGTTGTTATGACTGGTGAATAAATGATTATTATCTACATAATATCCCTGGTGAACGGGCCCGGGCAGCCGTGGCTCCAGCGCCATCCCTCAAGGGTGGGGAAGGGCTGGGCCCGGGCAGCCGTTCTGTGCTCCATGGCAACTCTGGGGCCTCCTGGTAAAGCCAGACCTGAGAACGCAGTCAGGGCAGATACCCACGGCCTTGTGGCCCGGCCAGTGGGCTGGGCTTGGGAAGGGGCAGGAAGAGAGGTGGGGATGTCCCGTGTGGCCTGTGACTAGCCCCGAGCCATCCCGGCTCTGTGCACCCACACCCACGAAGGAGGCTGCCAGCTCCCAGCCCCTTCTGGAAGGAGGGAACAGAAACCCCATCTGCGTGGCCTCTCTCTCCAGCAGAACCCAGGCCCTGCTGCGTGCAGGGGTGCGGTCTGTAAGGTGCAGAGGCAGGGTCTCGCCTGAATTGAGCTGAGTGATGAGGGGCTGCTTTAGTGTTTGGTGAGCACCTTCCTAAATGCGAGTCTGTCACAGCGTTTTCTTGTCCTGCTCTCCCTCTCGGGACCCTCTCTAGACCCAAGGGCAGTGGAAACTGCAGGCCCCCTGCTGGGGCCGCATGACGCAGGCACAGCTCGGCAGTCACATTTAATTTTCCTAAGCTGTCACATCTCAGCCTCTGGAAGGCACGGCTCCCTGGAGAAGGGATCTCAGCCTCGCCTGCATGGTCCCCCCTCCCGTGCGCCAAATGGCTCCAGCTCCGAAGGTCCGCAGTGGGCCATCAATTAGCCCGGTGAAGTCAGCGGGGGGACGGCCAGGCTGCCCAGGCCGCCGCTTCTGAGAGGCTTCACCCTCCCGTCCTCTAGAGACGCGTCCAGCTTCAGGATGAGCAGCGTCCACCTGGTTCGAAGACAAGAGCGGGACCAGAGCTTCCAAAGGCCAGCGCGAACTCCATGGGCCTTGGCGCCGGCTCAGATCCCGGCTCTAAGGAAAAGCAGGGCTTCCTGGTCCCCGAGGGCCCCTCCCGCCTGCAGTTTCCTTCCTCTGGTTTTGTCATCTCTGTCCATCGCCAGGCACTTTCCATTGTAAGTGACTTCATCGTGGACTTGAGGCTCCGTCAGTCCGGCGAGCGGGGACCGAGCCAAATGGTGTTCTGATCAACTCATCCTCTGGTGCTCTGGGCTCGCTCAGCAGCACAAGCACGCACCTCTGCGTGCAGCCGGCTCCCCGGACGGGCCTGAGGCCCCCTCTGCCGGCAGCCGGCCTCCATGGCACCCAGCAAGAGGCCCTGCCAGGGCGGCCAGCCAGGCCATCTGCACTCGGAAAGTCGACAGGCATTTTTCTCAGCACCTCAAGATGACTGATAACAGGAAAGGAAGACAGAGTTTGTCTCGCTGGTCATACTTCGTTTGGTAACACCTGCTCCCCTCGGTTGACTTAACCAGCCTTCTGTGTTTGGGGGCCACGTCCATGTTCACGATTTAGACTCGTTCTCAGAAGGAGCCGCGTGGCCCTTCATGGCGTGTGGCACAACCTCCCACAAGTTTGGGAGAGCTTTATCACATTAGGTCCGTGTGCTCATTGGCTTCTTCACTCAGAGATCTCCCTGAGATCTCACGTTGAATAGAGAACCCTGCCCATAGCAACGGCAAGTATTTCTGAATAAATATGTGAACCACTCTGTGAATGACTCAGTGGGTGGCTTGTTGCTACGTGGGAGAAAGGTCTAGTCACTGAAATAGCAAGAAATGAAAAAGGCCTGTTCTCCTAGAGCCCACGAGGCCATTTAGCAGTTGCTCTCAGAAGCTGTCCAAGCTGGTACCCCCCCTCCCGCCCTGCCCATGCTGACGACCCGTCCGCACCGTCTGAGCTCTGTCGACAGTCCCCCAGAATTTGTAAGTTCTCAGAACGTCTTCCTGAGCACACACCATGTTGAAATCCTCACAGGTAGATGGAGGTACAGGCAGATAAGCATCAAGTCAGGCCACATAGAATAAAAATAGACCGATGACCCAAAGAGTGGTTTTTTTTTTTTTCGTTGCTTCTCGAGGCGGATTTCCTGAGGAGTAGGAGTGTGAAGCATTTGCCCCTTGCCTCAGGAAATCCTGACTCCCCAGATGGCTGTTAGAGCAAACACCTCTGTCACCTCCCCCTCAGAACCAGGAAGAGGCCTAAGCGAAGACCTTTCACTTGGCTTTGGAAGGCTGAGGGACAAGGACAATGGCTTCTGTGGTAATTGGCCAGTCTTAAGGGAGAAGTCATCTGTCACAGCTTCAGAGCACAGTGAGGCCCAGAGCACAGCCTGGGTCCGTGTAGGGCAGGCAGGTGGCCCACCGCCCACGTAGTCCTCGCCGAGGCTTGAGTACACAGCACCTTTCTCTCATGATGCAGCTTGCTTATGGTCAGCTCTGACAGGCTGGTTGTCAGAAGCACTGGTGGCAGCCAGGAAGGCCTCTTTTCCAGGTCACAGGGGCTCTTTTGTCCCATCCCAGAAAGATGTCCTTGCAGGAGCCTGTGGGCATACTCCTCTAACCCCCCACCCTACAGGGACCACTGTGCCAAGACCTATTTTAGCATTAGGTCCAGGCTCCTTGTGGCTCCCTGAGGCCTGGCTCCTCTCCCCACAGTGGGCCCCTCTGTCCTCCTGACGCCCCATGCGGTCCCCCCAACTCCAGCCTTTGCCTCTTGTTCTCTCAGCAGCCACACCTCACCTCGGCTTCACTCCACCAAGGCTTTCCTCCAGCCGGTAGCCCCCAGGCCACATTCCATCTCCTTTGTCCTTGTCTAATCAGAACCCCATCTTGAATGCCCCCTTTTCTCAACTCCAGTGGCACTTGAGTATCAGGTGAAACTTGCTGGTGTTTTTGTCTCCGTGAGTCTGTAATAAATCCTTTGAGGAGAGATACTGTGGTGACAGAAGATGGGTCGTCTACAGGCTTCGGCTCTTGGGCTCTGGGCTCCTCTTTAGCCCTCTGCCAAATTATCACACCTCAGTGGCTCCCAACTGGTGGAGGGGAGCATTATTTTGCCATGTTTGGAGACTTTTGGGGGGCATCACTGTGGGATGGCTCTTCTGGCCTCTGTCGCACCAAGGCCGGGATGATGCTAAATGTCTTACACCGCACCGGGCTGGCCCTCCGGCAGAAGATTATCTGGCCCCAAATACCAGTAGTACCAAAAAGTGAGAAAGGCTGCCTGGCTTCAGTCCCCTCACCTATAAAGGAGGAAGGTTGTGAACAAATCCCTTGAGCCAGCATCAAATGAACAATTCTTAGGGATTATCTCCTTTGATCTTCGTGGAAACCAACTGCATGGCCACTAGGATTGTCCCTGCTTTGCAGACGAGAAAGCGATGTCTGCAGCCCGGAGGAGGCCACCAAGGGCACACAGGGGCCCAGCTGGGTCTTTGGAGCTCACACTCTCACCGTTGGTTGTGTCACCTCAAGACAATTTTTGTAAAAGCGTTTGCAGACATAGAAGGACCCTACAAACAGGATCGTGGTTCTCAGCGCAGAGGTGGGCATGCAGCTGGGTCACGATAAATCCTTGCAGATTCATTCAATATGACTTGCCTCGGTGAGTCGGAAGAGGCTGAAAAACTGGGGGAGGCTGTGCGGCCTGCCACTTAGATTACTAGAAACTTGGAAAGTGCTAGAAGCTGGGAAGAGTCTCAGTGGCCCCAGAGGAGCCCGAGAGTTTGTGAGTAGGACAGCTCACAGCCCACACTCAGCCTGACCACCGTTCAGAGGACACATGGCCTCTGTGCACTTTACCAGGGCACCTGCTCATACAGCTGGCGAACAGAACCAGCAGCCAGGGCCCAGCCTTCCCTCCGGGGGCAACAGTGCTGTCACCCACAGTTGTCGAGCAAGAGCTTGCAGGACTGGGCAGGACAGGGAGATATCCACAGCATGACTGTCCCTGGCAGTGACGCCTTGTTCTCCACTGAGAAGGATTTTAACCTCCAGGGGGAGGTTACCATGTTCCTTGTGGACAACACATGTCCACGGAGGACGGAAGGCCTAGCCTCAGCTGTCAACCCTCTATGAGTTCACGGCTGACCATCGTCTTCCTATATTTAACAGCGCGTGAAGTCGCTGTGGCTTGCCTATCATGACCTGGCCAGCTTTGAAGAGCAAAGGTCTTCGTCGCCATTCATCACTTCCTCTTCGTTTTTCTATCTGCGAAGTACAAGATGAAATTCGTATCTGGAAATAAATTTGAGCTCAGGGGTGGTTCTTCTCAAGCCCTGGGCGTTAGGGCCTGTAAGACTAATGACATTAACAAAATTCTCTGAGCAACACGTGGGAGGCAACGTAGTCCTTCTGGTAGATGAACATCAGTCCAATAAGAAGATGACGTATTGCCCATTCCCCTGTAAATAGAAACGGGTCACATCAATTTCTCTTCTGCCTCTGAATGATGACCAGTTTATCAAGTGTACACTGAATAATGATTTCCATGGGGACAACAGCTCTTATGATAAAGTGTGACTGCTCTAGCTGCATTATTATAAACAGCATCCAATTTATGAAGTTAGGAAGCAGATACATTTCTCAGAAATGTGTCACCATTATCTAGAACCAGCCATAAAATCTAGGCTGTCATGTATTTTCTGGCTGCAAACTTGAAACAATTAATATTCCTATAAAACAGTCTTGATCACAAGCTCAATTTAGAAATTAGTTGTTCAATATGATGATTACATTCCAGAGCTGGAACTTCCTGTGGCCAAATGTGAATAGCCAAATGTGACAAATATACAGCTTTTCAGACGGAAGGAACTGTTGGAGACATTGGGGATTTGGGGTGAATTTCAAATGAGGCAACCTCACCTTAGGAAAGGGCCATGATCTTGCTCAGCCTCCCAGAGGAAGATGAGTCACTGGTATTTTCCTGCATCAAATACCATGGCTGTTCCCTAGGTGTGAGTCAGTGTTACAGAGGTGGTGCACGCACACCCAGGTGGACACTGCACCAGGGTGGATGGCGGAATGGCAACACCGCTGTCCCCAGGAGGTCTTAGATGGCACCCCCGTCGTCTTCCCCAGCTCACGGGGGCCACGCAAAGTGTCAAGGACCCCAGATGAGAGCTAGGAGACGTGAAATGGTGGGAGAATAAAACTTGGAGTAATATTTGAGAACACCACCCTTTAGAGTATAGAGTCGATGCTACCAGAAACTAAGTGGAAAGAGTGACAAGCCTTTGGGACATTGTCACTGACTAATCAGTCATTTTAACTGTATGGACACAGTCATGCTCAGAATTTTAATCCCTAATATGTCAACAAAAGAGTTTTGTTCTATCATTTAGTTTGCAAAACCTAATTCAGCATTCCGTTCACATTGAGATATGTCATTCGTTTCCCTGGTCATTTCAGAAGGCCTGTCTTTTGTGTACCTATAGGCTATCCAGGATGGTGATGAATTCCAAAGATGAATTTCACTGTGTTAAACATGGCCCGCTGCGTTTAAAATGAAAGAGCCAAGAAGAAATCACCACTGGCTGATGGTAAGTGTCTGGGGAAAAGAGCACTCGTGCACTCTTGTGAGGGTGCACACTGTAATGTTATAAAGTTTGTGAGAGACAATTTGGCAATAAGTATCAAAAACTGTGTCCTTTGACCTAGTCATTTCACTTCCAGGAGTTTCTCCTAAGGGAAAGTGTTAGTGGGGGAGATGCTGAGCTGAGCATTGCTCGTGCTTACAAATGTCCGGCGTAAGGAGATAGGTCAATGAGGGTTGGGACATCCATGCAATAGAATGATATACAGCCATAAAGATTGTGTTATGCAACATATAATGGAAATACTGTTCGATGCAAAGAACCACTTAAAAAGGAGAATATATCATAAGATCTCAATTTTATATTAAAAAGAATATATTATATATGCTTGAGGGAGAAGAGTCACCAAAACATTAACGTTCTCTAGCGAAAAAGTGAGTGATTTTCAGTTTTTCTTCTTTGTGCTTTTCTGAACATTCTATAATAATCATGCATTGGGTTCGTTATCAGAGAAAAGGAAATAATGTAATTATTGAAAATTAGGCAATAATCTGTTGAAAAATATTACCCATTTTATAAAGACCATAATAGTTTATATGATATACAATATTTTATTGTATTAGACCATATTATACTATAAGATTCTATTAGTCGTGAGGGGATGCATTGGGTTGACAATTTTTAAAATTTTATTGAAATATAATTGACATAAATAGAGTGATATATTTGTTTTAGGGATACAACATGGTCATTCAAGATTTATATAAATTACAGTATAATCCGCATAGAAGGTCTAGCCCCCACCCATCACCATACAAAATTAATATATTATTTCACCTATTTTTTTACCCCCTTTCAAACCCCTCTTATCGGGCCGCCGTGGATCTATTCTCTGTATCTCTGAGTTTGGTTTGGTTTTGTTTGTTCATTTGTTTTGTTTTTTAGATTCCACATATAAGTGAAATCACATGGTATTTGTCTTTCTCTGTCTGACTTATTTCAGTTGGCATAACACCCTCCAGGCCATCCATGTTGTCACAAAGGGCAAAATCTCATTCTTTTTTATGGTTGAGTAATATTCCATTGTGTATATACCACATCTTCTTAATCCATTCACCTATTGATAGACAATTCTGCTGCTCTCATATTTTGGCTATTGTCAATAATACTGCAGTGAAAATGGGAGTATATAGATCTTTTTGAGTTAGTGTTTTTGTTTTCTTTGTAAATACCCAGAAGTGGAATTATAGGTTCAGCTGGTTGTTCTATTTTTAATTTTTTGAGGAATCTCCATGCTATTTTCCATAATGGCTGTCCCAATTTATATTCCCACCAAGAATGCACCAGAATTCCCTTTTTTCCACATCCTCACTGGCACTTGTTATTTTTTTGCTAATAGCTACTTTGACAGGTGTGCTGTGATATACCATCATGGTTTTGATTTGCATTTCCCTGATGATTACTAATGTTGAACATCTTTTCATTTTGTCCATCTGTAAGTCTTCTTTAGAAAAATGTCTATTCAGATCTTATGCTCATTTTTAATTGGATGATGATGATGATTTTTCTATTCAGTTTTATGAGGTCTTTATATATTTTGAATACTAGCCCCTTATCATATATATGATTGGCAAATATTTTCTCCCATTCTGTAGGTTGCCTTCTTTTGTTGATAGTTCTTCTGCTATGCAAAAACTTTTTAGTTTGACCTAGTCTCGTTTATTTATTTTTGCTTTGGTTGCCCTTGCTTGTGGAATGAGGTTCAAAAAAAAATCACTAAGACTTATATCAAGGAACTTATTGCCTACGTTTTCTTCTAGGAGTTTTATGGTTTCAAGCCCTACATTCAAGTTGAACCCATTTTGAGTTTATTTTTATGTATGGTTTAAGAAAGTGGTTCAGTTTCATTCTTTTGCACGTGGCTGTCTAGTTTTCACAATGCCATTTGTTGAAGACACTGTTTCCCATTATATAGTCTTTCCTCCTTTATTGTAGATTAATTGATTGTATATGTGTGGGTTTATTTCTGGGCTCTCTGTTCTGTTGATCTATGTGTCTATTTTTGTGCAAGTACCATACTATTTTGATTACCATAGTTTTGTAGTATATTTTAAAATCAAGGAGTGTGATACCTCCAGCTTTGTTCTTTCTAAAGATTGCTTTGGCTATTCAGATTTTTTTGTTTGTTGTTGTGGTGGTGGTTGTTTTATGTGGTTCCATGGATATTTTAATAGTATTTGTTGTGGCTGTGTGGAAAATGCCATTGATATTTCGATAGGGATTACACTGAATTCATAGATTGTTTTGGGTAGTATGGACATTTTAATAATGTTAATCCTTCCAATCATAAGCATGGACTATCTTTTCATTTGTTTGTGGCTTATTTGATTTCTTTCATCAGTGTCTTAGAGTTCTCACAGTATAGGTCTTTCACCTCCTTGGTTAAATATATTTCTAGGGAATTTATTATTTTTGCTACAAGTGTGAATGGGATTTTCTTCTTAATTCTTTTTCTGATAGTTCATTATTAGTGTATAAAATGCAGTTGCCTCCTATATATTTGTTTTGTATCCTGCAACCTTGCCGAATTAATTTATTAGTTCAAATAATGTTCTCTTTTTGAGTCTTTAGAGTTTTTTAATATATAGTACCATGTCATCTGCAAATAGGGACAGTTTTGTTTCTTCCTTACCAATTTGGATGCGTTTATTTCTTTTTTTCCCTAATTGCTGCGGCTGAACTTCCAATACTATGTTGAATAAAAGGGGCAAGAGTGGGCAGCCTTGTCTTATTCCTGATCTTGGGAAAAACTTTTAGCTTTTCACTGTTGAGTATGATAGCTGTGGGTTTGTCATATATAGCCTTTATTATGTTGAGATATGTTTCCTCTGTACCTGTTAGGAGTTTTTATCATAAATGGATATTGAATTTTGTCAAATGCTTTTCTGTATGTATTACAATAATCATATGGTCATCATCCTTATTTTGTTAATGTGGTGTATCACATAGATTGATTTGTAGAAGTTGGACCATCTTTGCATCCCTGGAATAAATCCCACTTGGTCATAGTGTATCATTTTTTAATGTATTGTTGAACTGATTTGCTAATACCTTACTGATGATTTTTTTGCATCTGTGTTCATCAAGGATTTTGGCCTATAATTTTTTGTGTGTAATACTGACATGGTAAAATGAGTTTGGAAATGTTCTCTTCTCTTCAGTTACTTTGGAATCATTTGAGAAGGATAGTATTAACTCTTCTTTGAATGTTTGGTAGAATTCACTACTGTCTGGTCCTGGACTTTTGTTTGTTGGAAGTTTTTTGATTACTGATTTAATCTCTTTATTACTAATTGGTCTATTCAGATTTTCTACTTCTTCATAATTAAGTCTCAGAGAACTGTGTGTTTCTAGGAACTTACCCATTTCTTCTAGGTTGCCCAATTTTTTGGTGTATAATTTATTCAAAGTAGTATCTTATGATTCTTTGTATTTCTATGGTATCAGTTATAACTTCTCTTTCATTTTTTATTTTATTTGGGCCCTCTTTTGTGTGTGTGTGTGTGTGTGTGTGTTGATGAGCCTGGCTAAACATATGTCAACTTTGTCTGTCTTTTCAAAGAACCAGCTCTTAGTTTCATTAATCTTTTCGTTTGTTTGTTTGTTTGTCTCTGTTTCATTTATTTCCACTCTGACCTTTATTATTTCCTTCCTTCTACTAACCTTGGGCGTTTTTTTTTTCTAGTTCCTTTAAGTGTAAAGTTAGATTGTTTATTCAAGATTTTTTTGTTTATTCCTTGAGGTAGGCTCATATCATTACGAACTTTCCTCTTAGAACCTTCTTTGCTGTATCCCATAAACTTTGGACTGTTGTGTTTCCATTTTATTTGGCTCAAGATATTTTTTGATTTTGCATTTAATTTCTTCATTGACCCATTGTTTATTTAGTCTTCATGCATTTGTGCTTTTCCCATTTTTCTTCTTGTAATTGATTTCTAGTTTCCTGCTATTGTGATTGGAAAAGATGCTTGATATGACTTCAATCTTCTTAAATTTGTTGAGACTTGTTTTGTGGCCTAACATGTGATCTACCCTGAAGAATGTCTGTGTGCAGTTGGAGAATGTGTATTCTGCTGCTTTTGGATGGAATCTTACATAAATACCCAATATGTCATTTAAGGCTGATATTTTCTTATTGATTTTTTTTGTCTGGGTGAAATATCTATTGATGTAAGTGGGGTATTAAAGCCCCCTACTATGATTTTATTGCTGTCAATTTCTCCCTGTATATCTGTCAATACTGTTTTATATATTTAGCTGCTCCTCTTTGGGATGCATAAATATCTACAAATGTTATATCCTCCTGTTGAATTCACCTCTTTATCATTATGTAATCTTCTCCTTGTCTTTTGTTACAGTCTTTGTTTTAAAGCCTACTTTGCTTGATATTAAGTACTGCTATCCCAGCCTTTTCATTTCCATTTGCTTGGAATTTCTTTTTCCATCCCTTCATCTTCAGTCTGTGTGTCTTTAGCTCTGAAGTGAGTCTCTGGTAGGCAGAGTATGGATGGGACTTTTTTTTTTTTAATTCATTCAGCTACACTATGCCTTTCAATTAGGGAACTTAGTCTACTTACATTTAAATTAATTATTGATAGGCATATATTTATTGCAGTTTTGTTAATTGTTTTCTGGTTGTTTTGTAGCTTTTCTCTGTTCCTTTCTTCTTCTCTTGCTCTCTTCCCTTGTGGTTTGATGACTTTTTCAGTGTTATGTTTAGGTTCCTTTCTAATTACTTTTTGTGTATCTATTATAAGTTTTTGGTTTACGGTTATCATGAGGTTTATATATAATTACCTATTTATATAGCAGCCTACTTTAAGTTGACAGTCACTTCAATTTGGCTGCATTCTAAAAGCACTACATTTTTACTTCCTACTCGGTTCTTATGTTTTTGACATCTTCAAAATATTTTTATTTTGTGTATCCCTTACCTAATTATTGCGTAGTTTTTACTACTTTTTCTTTTAACTTTCATATTAGCTTTGTAAGAAGTTGACCTACTACATTTACTATATTTTCCTTTACCAGTGAGGTATATTTTATTTCTAGTTATGACCTTTATTTCTTTAGCTCAGAGGTCCCTTTACTAATTCTTATAAGGCCAAGTTAGTGATGGTAAACTCCCTTAGCTGTTTCTTGTCTGGGAAACTCTTTCTCTCTCCTTCGATTCTGAATGATTACCTTGCCAGAGAGCATATTCTTGGTTGGAAGTCTTTTCCATTTAGCATTTTAAATATATCATGTCTCTCTCTTCTAGCCTGCAAAATTTCTGCTGAAAACCTGATAGTCTTATGGGATTTCCTTGTATGTAACCAGTTGTTTTTCTCTTGCTGTTTTTAAGATTCTCTCTTTATTTTTAACTTTTAACATTTTTAATTATAATGTGTCTTGGTGTGGAACTCCTTGGATTCATCTTGTTTGGGACTCTGTGCTTCCTGGACTTGCTTGTCTGTTTTTTTCCCCCAAGTTAGAGAAGTTTTCAGACATTATTTCTTCTAGTAAGTATTCTGCCTTTTTCTCTCTTCTCCTTCAGGAGAATGTTAATATGCTTGCTGTTGTCGTCCCAAAGATGCCTTAAGCTACCCTCAATTTTAAAATTCTTTTTTTTTTTTTCTGTTTGTTGCTCTGTTTGGGTAATTTTCACTATCTCATCTTCCAGGTCACTGATCTGTTCTGTATTATCTAGCCTACTGTTCAAAGTTTATAGTGTATTTTTCAGTATAATTATTATACTCTTCAGCTCTGGGAGTTTCCTGCTTGGTACTTTCTTATATTTTCTCTCTTTATTGAGGTTCTCACTATGATCATCTATTCTCTCCAGTTTGGTGAGCATCTTTATGGCCATTAATTTGAACACTTTATCAGGTATGCTTACCTGGTAAATTACTTACCTCCATTTTATTAACTTTTTTTTTTTTGAGATATTTTTCTTGTTCCTTCATTTGGAACAATTTCTTTGTGTTCTCATTTGCTTGACTGTGTTTGTTTCTGTGTATTATGTGAAACAGCTCTCTCTCCCTGTCTTGAAGGGGTACCTCTATGTAGGAGGTGAACCTTATTCTTTCACCCCGCCCTAGTTCTTAGTTGTCTCTTAAGTTGTCTCTCCAAGTATTTCAGACTCTTGGGGTTCAGAAATGCAAACCACCACCACCCTTCCCCCCACCCCGTGACTTGAGCCTGGCGCTCAAGGGGCATCCCCTGTGTGGGTTGTGAAGCCTGTTGCCACTGGTAGGGTCATGTGACCAGTGCAGGCGAGGCAGGGCCGCTCAGCTGCTGGTCTGGCGGGGCCATGCTGGCAGACAGTACAGGGTGGGGGCTGTTAGGTGTTTGGGGGGGGGTGTAAAAATGGCACCACCAGGGCAGCACCAGCACCAGCAAAGTACAGGTAGCCCGTAAGAATGGCATCTGCCAGAGAGTGCAGATTCTCCTGAGAGAGTGCCAACAGACTTTTGCTGGGGGGACTTTCCAGCAGTTCTATTTTTGATCCAATGATCTTGCAGGAAATCAGTAAGAAAGCAGTCTGGCCTAGGGAGCTGGAGCTGGGGGTCTGCACCTATCCAGTTGATGGCTCCATGAGACCCAGTGCTAAGCCTCCAAGTTTCCCCAGACAGAAGACATGGCATGGTAAGGCTCAACTGTCCTTGTCTAGGACCACGCATATCCATCCACATGTGTGTCTGTGCTCGCCAGCCAGTCTATCCAAGCGTGTACACATGCACATGCTTGCAAGCCTGCATGCCAGCCGTAGCCAGGCCATGAGGATCCCACTTTGCTTTGGCACCAGGACTGGTAAAACCAGGAGGAGGCAGCTGTCAGTGCCACAGCTTTGTTCTCTGTATCTTAATAAACAGCGGTTTCCTCTTTCCTTGGTATTGAGGGCTCAGTTTCTTAGAATCATGGGGCTTGTTTAGGGGGACATGTAATTGTATTATGCCCTCCCCACCCAAATTCCCTTCGGTGTTTCTCGACAGAGGTGGTGTTGGCATTAGAGCAAGAAAAATGTCTGTGGCATGGGCTTGACCCAACACTGAAGCATTGGTTTCCCTGGCCCTCCAAATGAATACCAGTAGGATGCTTTCTGGCCCCGTGATAGTAAAAAATGCCCCTGGTGCTCTTCCAAAGCGGCCGCAGCAGACTTTCTGAAATCAGAGGCTTACTCTCCAAATAGGATTGGATTGATTCTCAAAGCCCTTGGACCTGACTCTTCTCTTAGCCTGTGACCTTTTCTCTAGGAGAGTGACTTTGAATAACCACACATTTGCATGATGGCTTTCCTATTTACTGTTCCCAGCTTTACAATCCCCCCCTGCCTCACATAAGAACCTATCCCTGTGACTATGTGGAATGGGCCTTGACATATTTTGTGATGTCATAAATCTTGGATCGTTAAAGGATGTGTCATTTAACTCATTCATTCATTCAATCATATTTGTTAAGAACCTACTGTGTTAAGGTTCAGGGGTTCAGAGAAATCAGTCAAGCGATCCCATTCATAATATGCAATTGCAAATTGGGATTCGTGCTCTGAGGAAGGAAAAAAATAAGGTTCAAGGGGCATTTGTTATAAAGGAACCACCTCAACTGAGCAGTCAGAGAAGGTTTTTAGTAAAATGATGCTGGAGCAGAGATCCGAGGGTCATGTAGAGGCTAGCTAGATGAAGGGGTGCTTGTCGTGCCATTTGATCATTCTAGATGGAAGAAACAGCATGTGTAAAGACAGGTCAGTGTGGCTGGAGCACAGAGAACAGGGGCATTTGAATAGAGGCCTTGTAGGCTTGTTAGAGAATTGTTTTTTATTTAGAGAGGAATGGGAAGCCCTTGGTGGGCTTTAAGTAGGGAGTACTGGGATCAGTCATGGCTTTTGGAAAGATCCTTATAGATGCAGCATGGGAATAAGGTTGTCTTCAAGATTCTCTTCTATTCTCACTGGCTCCAAGAGGTGGCCACCACAGTCATCCAGGCAACAGATAAAGACGGGCTGGATGGACTAAGGGTGGCAGTGGGAGCGTTGAGCCATGCATGGATTTAGAGATATTTGGGAAGCAAAATGGTTGGTTCTCAGTGATGGGTTGGTTTGGGTGGTGAGAATAAAGGAAATAAGGATGACTTCGTTTCTTGCTTGTGTCACTTGAAAAATGACTATTGATGCCATTTACTGACGTGGAACCTCAGGAGGGATCAGGTGGGACTGGCAGCCAGGGCTGGGGAAAAAAACACATGAGTTTACTTTTGGATAATTTGGGTTTGAAGTGTCTGAGACAATTTGAGGAGAAGCTAAATAAGGAAATGCCTGGGTGGTGGGAGGGATAGGGACAGGGCAGAGACCAGAGAAGATATTGCAACAGTGAGCTTACAGATCTTTGTGAACATTTATTTGTCATATTTTTTCTTTTCTTGAGGGTTCTGTCAGATGTGGGAGTAGCTATCGGTGTGACAAATAGTGAGAGGAGCTTGAGAGTCTCTCTGGCATCTCCTAAGAAAACAAAAAATAACTTGCATTTCTTTGTAAAGATAGTTTTCAAAGTAGGATTAAAAGTAATATTTTTTCCTTTGAACACCTGAGATATAGCACAACATACATCATCTAAGATCTTTTAATGAGCCAGCAATATTAATGAATTAAGAATTCAAGTTTTAGGGGAAAAAAGAGTGTTTAGAAGCATTCAGATGGATTCCCTAAAGTGCCCTAGGCTCGGAAGAAAGATGGCGCAGGACTCTTCTGGTACAAGATGGAGGCCTATGTGTGTTTTCAGGAAGGTTCTCAGAGGCCCCTATGTGGGGTCCTTCCTGAATAAGACTGTGCTGTGATGTCTCCCTTACTTCTCAGGGGCTCCTCGTCACTGTGAAAGTGTAGATGGTGGTGGTTTTTCCAGTACAAACAATCAGTTCTCTGATTCTCCTGACACAAATGGGTGTTCAACAATTCAATTTGATTCTGACACCAACTACCCAGAGTGAGGGCAAATCCTACAAGGTAAGGGCTTACTCCCTTAAGACTGCCCCCACTTTAGACACCAGCCACAGGGCCTAGGCTTTGCCATGCTTCTGACCAACCAGCCTTAAGTCCAGGATTCCTGTGACAATTTGCTACAACACCTCACATAACACAGGAACATGCTTTATATACACTTTTCACTTTATGATAAAAGATAATAAAAAGGATGCAAATGAATGGCCAGATGAATCAACACACAAGGCAAGGTCCAGAAGGGTCCTGAACACAGCAGCCTCTGTCCCCGTATAGTTAGCATGTGCCCCCCTCCTGCCTCACAGACGTGTGCCCCAACCTAGAAGCTCCCTGAACTCCATGCTACTGGGAATTTTATGGAGGCCTCCTCACATAGACATGATTGATTATTACCTCATTCTCCAGTCCTATCTCCCCCTCCCCAGAGGTTAGGGAGGGGGGAGGGCCAAAAGTTCCAGGCTTCTAATCAAGGTCTAACCTGGCAACATGCCCCATCCTGAAGCTATCCAGGGCAACATGGAGAGTTCTCTCGTTAGAACAAAAGATGCGCCAACCATCCAGGAAATTCCAAGAGATATAGGAGCTCTGTTGTCAGGAACCAAGGACAAAGACCAAAGAGTAGAACAAAAGACAATCCTATCACCTCTGTCACTCAGGAAATTCCAAGGGTTTGAGGAACTCTGACGGGAACCATATCTCTGACTTATTATACTATAGGGGGCTAGTGCACTCTGGAGGTGTTCCTTGGGTAGGGCTACTCCTGGGGGGCTTCTAGAAGCCACCTGCGGCTAGGCCTCAGCAGCAACTGCCTCCTGTCCCCCTTCCCTGCCCTGAACACCACCCTTACTGCCTGGCAGACAGAACCCATCTCTGATGCATGCACCACCATTGACCTCCCTGGGCTGGGGCAGAAAACCCCAAATCCAGGCCGCTGAGGATTTGCCAGCAGGGAGAGGAAGTGTGGGATGGGGAGGAGGCTGTGTTTGTGCCACCGGTTTGTGTCTCTGGTGTATGGTGGCCCCACAAAAATGGTCATTCTTCCATCACAGGAGTGCTTTCAACCATCACTGCCCACTCATGGAATTTCTGATCTGTGTGAACACTTAGCATTATTGCTAATTCTCAAACCCTGGAGGGAGACATCACTATCCCTCATTTTAGTCATGAGTAACTAGAGGGTTTTGGAGGTTGGAAAACCTGCTCCACAATCACAGTTCAGTGGTAGAGGCTGGATTCCAACCCACATCTGTCAGGTGCCACTATCTATTCTATGACACTTCACAGATGCCTCCAGGTTCACGTGATGAGGGCAAAAGCCAGACCCAAGAGCCAATCCCTGGAGGCTGGCCAGGCCCAGACAACAGCTGGTTACATACCCCATAAACTCAGTCAGGGAGACAAGAACTCCTAAGTACCTGAGAGATCGGATTCAGGGTTAGCACCATGAGGTGCCCTCATCCACTGCTCTGGCAGGATGGAGGTGAATTTCCTCAACTTATCCCAAGCTCTCACTCTGGTGCCTCTGGGACCCTATTTAGAAGCTGCTGTGTGTCTTCATGAATGCAAACTTTCCAAATGAGGGAGAGCCAAACAAACAGCCAGTCAGGATGGTGGCCCTCACCAGGCCCCTGACTACCCCCCACCATCACGTGCAGGTGTCTAGGCAAGACTGGGCAAGAACTTGGTGGTAAGTCCATCAGCAGGTGTAGACAAGCCCTATTGCTTTGTATGCAAAAAACAGCTTTCCCTCAGAGAAAGGGCATGCCCAGTGCTCTCCTGCACTCACTTCTTAAGAGCACTTAACTCACTTTCTTGGGCCAGAGACTCTGGCAGTAGAGGGGAGCCCCAACCACCCCCCGGGGGCAACTCAGCTCCTTCATTCAGATCCACAGACGGCTTCCACATTGGCTCAAACCCCATCCTCTCTGGAAGCCTTCCTCAGCCCTCTGCCTTGCACCCCCACCCCCTTGCCTGCTCTGAATTCCTTTAATGGGGCCCAGTTGCACCGTTATTGCTGTTTTTAAACACCAGGTCCTGAAGCAAGGTGGGGGCAGGGGATGACGGCTGCACATTGCGCCTTAAAGTGCTTCCTTCCCTCCAGATTCCTTCTTGACCTCTTGGGGGGGGGCGGGGTTCCCAGATATTCACCCATCACGGCCAACGGCATGCACATGCCATCTGGCGATTTCCTTCCGGAAGTGTTGATTTCAGAGGTGCACGTCCATGTATGGACATCAGCAGCACGCCTGCCATTTCTGAGGGCGCTGCGGAGGGCTGTCCTGTCGCCGAGCATGGGGCTTTGCTTAGTCATTACGGGCTCGCCGGGCATTTGGGCAGCCTCCAGCCTGCTGCTGGTATAAATAGCATCACTGCCTCCCCGTCACTTTTGCATTTAATCACCCGCTGCTTGGATGTTTAACTGTTTCCTGGGGATAGTCCTGCTTCATCGGAGGTGGGGATGTGGTTTCGCCTTTTGTATGCCCCTCACTGCCCACGGGGCTGCTGGGCCCGAGCAGGAGCCTCATAACCAAACTAGCTAGCCATGCCCCACACCCTCCCCACCTGCCAGACACCAGGGCAAGCCCTTGCCGGGCAGGAGCTTATTCTCACAGCGACCCTGTGCGGTCGGTGCCGCAGTGCCTCTCATTTGCCAGCTGGGGAAACCAGTGCTTAAAGCAACCGGGGTCATTTCCCCAGCATGCAGTAGCCAGTAAGAGGTGGGGTGTGGATCTGACCTTGGCCACCAGACTCCACACTCCCCTGCTTGGCCCGTCTCTGAATTTATGCGGGCAATGCAGCCGGACTCCCCGGCACTCCTGGCTCGTTGCCGGGCTGACGTGCTGCTTGGGAAGAGTCTTCCTCGAGGTTAGAACCACACAGGAGCACCTGACTGAAACTCAGGGGCCTGGGTTGCTCATTCCAGCTAGAAGGCGCCCTGTGTGGGTGTGCCTGTGACAGCCTGCCTCGTTCCCCAGGACCACAGTGGATGCCTTTACCTTCGAGTTGGGTCCCCAGCCTTGTGTTCGGAGCAGAAGATTCTTCCTCTGATTCCTGGAGTTCTGCTTGTGGGGCCCTTTGCACCTCAAATATTTTAGAGAACTGCAGACGTGCCCTCTGCCTGAGACGCTAAGGGCCAGTGCCTGTGGCTTGGTGGTGGAGGAGAGCTGGCAGGACCACAGCCTGAGAAGAAAGGACAGAGCCCAGTCCCTTTTCTTCCAAAACTCCTGCCCAGAGCTGGCTCCGGCAGACCCGGTCGGCCCAGAGCAGCTGCCGCCCTTGAGTTTGTCCTTCAGTGTCACCCACTCAGCGCCACAATGTGGAGAAGCACACGGCCTCTGCCATGCTTGTGTCTCTGGTCAGCCAGCCCTAGTCACGTCCATCTGTACTTTGAGAAAAGTGACCCCGTGAAGGGTCATCAGAGACCAGAAGGCAGGCTTTTCCAACAGCTCCGGATCTGGCCACCTGGTAGGTGGGTGAAAATTAGTTATCCCCATTCTACAGGTGAGACCACCAAGGTTCAGAGACCAATGAGCTCAACGATGGAGTCAAGATCACGCATCTCAGAAGCTACCGCTGGGGTGTTGCTGATGTATGACACTGGATATATACTCTGGAGCCACAATTATCAAACCTGCCAATTATCAAGCATCTTTTTTTTTTTTTAAGATTTTATTCATTCATTTGAGAGGGAGAGAGCGCACAAGTGGGGGGAGGGGAGATGGAGAAGGACAAGCAGGCTCCCTGCTCTGTCCCAGGAGCCTGAGATCATGACCAGACATTTCACTGACAGAGCCACCCCGGTGCCCCTCTCCAGTGTCTTTAAAAATAGCATGATTTTTCTCTCTGATCAGAAAAATAGTACATTCTCATTTTAGAAACTGTCAAAAAAGGAAAATCAAAACTGTCCATAATCTCGTTATTTGGAGGCAACCCAATACTCTCGCTTCCGTATATTTTCTTCTTAATGTGCATACCTTTTACATCACTGTTCAGGTACATAACATTTCTTATAGTCTACTTTCCTCACTTAACATTATAAACATTTCCCTAGTCATCAAAAAATCTTCATAGTTATGCTTTTCCTAACTACATACATTTTGACATCGTGCGAAACTTTTCTTAAATGTTTCCTTGTATAACAGTTGCTCAATTCCAATTTTCGGCTACTACAAATAATTCTGGGATTAATATTTTTGGTATTAGCGTTTTCTGCATTTTTGTGAGTTTTTATGATGTAGATTCCCCAGAATCTCTGCCATGCATTTACTGGCCAAATTATGTGAGCACCTTGAAGGTTCTTGGTAAATTGCTCTTCAGAGAAGTTGTTTTCTTTTATAAACCTACCAGCTCTGCCTGTTCCACACCTCCCTCTCCAGGTTAAGTGTTATCAATAAAAATGTAAAAATACTTAGTCAAATGATCAAAGGCCATCAACAGATTTAGTCACGATTTTCTCTATGGCTCTCCCTCCTTTGGTCACTTGAGTGATAATGACCACATTTGGGGGGAGTGTCCTATAAATCGGACTCTGTGCTAAGCACCCTATGTTCTTTGTCTTGTGTGGTCGTCCCAGCTTCCCTGGTCAGGCATTGTTATTACCTTGGCTTTGAAGATAAGAAACTTCAGGCACAGCTTCAGTGAGTGTCCCAAAGTACACAGCGAGTTAGTGGTGAGATCATCTCCTGCACCTGGCTCCCACCACCAGGTCCAAATGCCAGGGTGAACACGGGGCCAAGTCTAGGCTTTCTGCCCCGCATGGATCC
Source organism: Ailurus styani (assembly GCA_002007465.1). Taxonomy (NCBI): domain Eukaryota; kingdom Metazoa; phylum Chordata; class Mammalia; order Carnivora; family Ailuridae; genus Ailurus; species Ailurus styani. The sequence continues at coordinate 1,392,920 of LNAC01000400.1, read as the reverse complement.
CATTCCTTGTTCTGAGTGAGGAACCCATGACCGACTTCCTACTTGGTTGCATCATGGCGAAGTCAGGGGGTAAACATGACAGGGTCAAACCAATTGGCTTAATATATTCAACTCCACAAAGAGTTGAGTTTCATGACATGCCTATAGGATTTAAGATCATCAAAACAACATTCTTTCCCTCAAAAGCTTACAGCTAGTTGAGGAGTGAAGGTAAATACACAGATGACTGTTCTAGAAGGTAGAACACATAAGGGCCTAAAAAGAGTAAGATTTGGGGGTCTTAGGCATTGAGAGAAGAGAGTGAGGGTTGACCAAGGAGGCAACATGGAAGCCCCCTACAGGGTGAGGAGAATTTCCTTTGATAGAGATGGCGCTAGGGGACCTCAAGCAGAGGCTCTGAGGGGCCCATAGGATGAAAGGGTGTGGGTGTGGTGGGCGTTCCATGTGGGAAATGAGGGAAAAGGATTTGAGGGGTTATGGTTGCCAAAGGCAGGCGCCTACACTTGACATGGGCTGTAGGACCACGGATTGTGTCCACAGCCCGGGAGGTGATGCCAAATGCCATGGATATGGAGGCGAGATCTGAATTCAGGTGAGAAGTGAAGCATTGAACTAGGGAGCTGGGTGTGGGACTGAAAGCCAAACAACAGATTTGAGAGAGTTTACACAGTGCAGTTTGCAAGATTGGGTGATGGGCCGAGAGAGTCATTCATGAGCGCCTGAATCCCTGACCTCCTTCCCTGCCCACCTCCCCACTCAGTCTAGTAGCTATCCCACTGGTTCCATCTCTGTAACATCCCAAGGGCATCAGTCCCCTCCAGCTGTCCAGGTCCCTACCACAGCTTGTCCACCTCACTGCATTCACTCCCAACCGACTTCTCAGCTGCCACAATGGCTGTCTCCACACCTTCTCCTTCCTGTGGCCAGAGTCGGGGGGATCTTGTGACTTCTGGTCTGAACCCGGATACTTTGGAAAGTGAAAAGAGGCACTATAAATAATTACAGCAAGCAAAAGGCATAAACCAGGAACGTTCTGGGCAAGCCTCGACGTATGGACTCTGTAGCCAGAGGGGTCATTGGCAAATGTAAGTTACAGTGTAGCTCTGTCCTGTTTAATGGCATCCCACAGCCATGAGAAGAAAGCCCCGCCTGAGGTCAGCCCAGTCTCACCCTCCTCTCTCCCTCTGCCTGTGCTCTGGCCACACATAACTTCTTTCAGTACCAAGACCTTACACCTGCCAGTCCCAGTGCCTGAACACCCTAGATCTTCACGAGGCTGCCCACCTCCATTTGTGCCTCTTCCACACGCCCTCCCGGATGCTTCTCATGACCTTGCAGTAACTCTTCTCCATCCCCAGTTGGTTCTCTAGCACTTACCACTCTCTGAAAGTAAGTTATTTACAGATTTCCAGGTTTAGCTCCAACTTGTAAAGAGCTTGGAAGTTGTCACCCCATCCTTACAATGAGAAAAGCTGGACACACTGAAAATTTATGACTTTTTTGTACTCATTAGAGAACTGAGGTTGCTCGGTCAGCCCCCGCCCTGGAATCTGCAGAGTCAAAGCCAAGAGCAGGAGCAGGAGCCGCTGGCCCCATGAACTGGTAGGAACATTTTGAAGAATTGCTGAAGGCGGAGTGTGGACTAGTGTGAGAGCAACAAATTCCTGAGGATGGCGGTCTTTCAGGACACCCCACACTTTCTGGGCTCTAGCTCTAGGAATTCACCAGGTTCTCCTGGGAAGGCCTGGGAAAGGTCCCTGGCTCTGGCTGGGGTCAAGGAAGAGCCATCCTGATGAATGTACCAGTAATTCTCCATAACAAAGGCCTGCCTTCAGGGGAATGGTAGCCCTCCCAGCCCACCTGCTTTGACCTTCCTGCCTCACCATTCAGGAAAGCCACAGACCTGAAGCACAGGCCTACTACAGGCCCGAGACTGGATTGAAAGATAGAGCCCCTCCCCCTTCTCTACACCAGCAGGGGTAACAGTGGTCCCTACAGGAATGGTAATATAACAACCACATCCTAGCCTCCTCCTCTCTGAGGAGGAGTACTTAGGGAAGCCCAAAGTCTAGAGGAAAGACAAAAGGCAAACACAAGGACCCTAGATTCTCCGGCACCTATAGCCACAGGAAACATCCGCCAAATCAGCTGACTCATAGGCCGAATTATTGCAAATCTGTAAGAGGACAATTGACATTGGTTCCTATTTCCTAGTATAGCATCTCCTGCTTTCAACAACAAAAGAATCTCCAGCTGCACCAAGACCTAAGGAAGCACAGTCTGCAGAGACAAAGCAAGCATCAAAATGAGACTCAGATATAGCACAGATGTTAAGAATGCTCACTGTGGGAATTTAATGATGATTAATTTGAGAAGGGCTCTGCTGGAAGAAGTCTACCCACATGCAAGAACAGCTGGGGAATGTAAGCAGAGAGATAAGAAAGCCTCAGAGGAAATGCTGGACATTGGAGAACACCTTTAATGAGTTCATCAGTAGACTCAACATAGCTGAGTGAGGAATCAATGAGCTTGAAGACCTATCAATATAAATCCAATGGGGGAAAAAAATCCAGAATGGCCAAAAACCGTGAGACAATTACAAACGATGTAACAGACGCATGATTGGAATACCAGAAGGAGAAAAGGGAGAACAGGGAGCAGAACAAATATTTGAAGTAATAATGGCAGACAACCTCCCAAGATTAATGATGCACAGCAAACTGCAGATGCAGTAAGCTTGCTGAAATTATACTAAATCCCTTTGCGTTTATGGTTTGTCGTGCACCCCCCACTGGCATGCAAGCTCTTTGAGAACATCAGTTCTTGTTCATCTTTGTATCTCTGGAGTCCAGACAGGGCCCGACACACAGTAGGTGGGCAGTAAATATGGAGGGAGTCAGACTGGTTTTGATCACGTGCCTGCGCACTGTTTCCATAGCTGCATAGGACTTTGAGGTCCAGGTGTCTCTTTCTCGGCCCCAGCATCCTTCATTTAGCTGAACAAGAAGCCTCCTGAAGAGTGATGGTAACCTGCATGGGTGAAGGGCCAGGTCAGCCCAGCTCACCAAGTGTCCCCATAGCCTGGGCATGTGACCCAGGATCTGCTAGGTACCCCTGGGTGTACCCCAGTTTAGACCACCATCACGTCCTACCTAGATCACGACAGCCTCCTGTCCCACCTGCTATTGAAACTTCAGTGCCCTCCCACCCCCTTTCCACACTCCAGCCACAGTGGTCTTTATCAGCAACCTTGACCCTTCAAATGTTTCAGTGGCTCCTTGTCTCATTCAGGATAAAAATCCCAACTCCTGAGCCTGGCACGCAAGACAGTTCGTCGTTGTACCTGTGTCCCTGCTAGCCTCGCTGCTTGCTCCTGTCCCAGGACCATCCTCACCCTCAGCCCTTTGGAATGATTTGCGGTTCTCCGAGGTGCCCCCTCAGAGCCTTGCTGCTGATTTCTCCTGCTTCCTCCTTCCCGTCCCGCCCCCGGCACTCTGTTAACTCAATCAACCTTCCCATTTCCTGGGGAAGCCCTGTGTCCCCACAGCCCAGGCTGAGTCCAGTGTCCCTCTTGGGGGCTGGCCCTTGTTGTAGCATTTGTCATGTAACGTGTTAGTTGTCATTTCCTTCCACCTTCGTCCCACTAGAATGTAAGCTCCCCAAGGAAGTAATGATTATCCCAAACTTGGAAGTGACGCACAAAGATGACTTCCTGGCCACCGGCGGTCAGGCCAGCACCCAGTAAGGCCACCTGCTGTGGGGCGGCTGGAGGGGTGCCTTCCTGTCTGATCACAGCTTCCTATTGATTAGGGCCCAGACTGCAATGGTACATGATAGCCTGTAGGAAATGGATAAATGGCACATGATTTTTGTCCACTAGAGGTGCCAATGATTTCTGACTGGTACAACAGAGGAATCGCCAATGGTAACAGTTGTATTGCCTGGTGGGACTGGAGGCTGTTTTGAAATCTGACTCCCTTCCTCCTTTCCCCACTGTCTCCCCCCTCTGCGTCGACAGGAACAGACATGTGTCTGAATATACGTATTTATTTTTTCTCCTTGCTTTTCCTGAACTGATGTTACTGTCTTGTTGGGGTGGTTCCTTCGTTAACCATTTAATGATCGCGGTTAAGTCTTTGGTTCAGCACCGCACCCTGCCCTCCCCCCGCCCCAACTCAGCTTCCAGGCTCCGTCCCTTCTGGGTGTTCTTCGGCCTTGGGGCCATGATCGGGCCTGGCCAGTGACCCAGCCCAGGGGGTCCCAAAGCCTGGCCATTTCTGCCCATGTCCTGAAAGACCAGCCTTGGCTCCAGAGCTGCCTATGGGCTGGCCAAAACTCTCTCAGCACTGTCTCTCAGGCTGAAGCTGGCTCTCCCACGTCCTCCCTCCCTCCCCCCTTCCCAGGTGTCTGGCCTCCATCACCAGCAGGAGGTTCCCTCTACCTCCTCCTGTTCCCTCTCTTTCCGTGTCCCCAATGAATGTTCTTCCCAATAAATGTCTTGCATGTCTCACCCTGGTGCCTGCTTCCTGGAGGCCCCCAAATGTCTCCTGTGTTCGCCATGTATCTGGATGAGGGTTTTGTTTTTAGTTATCTGAAAATTGCGCTTTGCCAGTAAGTCCAAGGCCGTCATTGGTACCATTTCAGCGTGTGTATCAGGGAGAGTCTTTATTCCAGCAGCAGGTGCTCAGTCCAGACATGCAGGACGAATGAATGGGGGGAAAAAAGAAAAGGATTTTTCTTTTAGAGGCTTGTGTGCCCAAGGAGAACAGCATGGTCTTGGTGGCCTGGGAGCCCCGATCTTAAAGTAACTGGGCCATGTTGCTGCAAAGCAATTGGAAATACCTCTGAGTCACAGTCACTCTCAGCTGGTTTGGTGTCTTTCCTTTGAAGGTGCCCGCATCTCCCACGTGACCTAATTCCTCCTCACAGAGCCCCTGCCAGGGCAGCGAAAGGGAAGGCGTGTGACAGACGGGCCATGAGGGAAGTGCCCTGAGTAGGACAGAGAAGGGGACGTGCCAGGACAGAAAGGAGCTCGGGGCTGGGAAGGGAGGGGGGCCCAGGCCGCGCCTGGGGCCAAGCGTGGGGGGCTGGGGGGAGGGGAGGGTCACAGGCAGCAGGCCGAGTGGGAAGGGAGCCTGTCTCCCCAGGGCCCTGAAAGCCAGGACGGAAATGGAAGGCTAATTTGAAAAGAATCTCTCATCGTCCTGACAGGCACAGAATCTATGAAAACCTGTATTTAAAATCATTTTTCTGATCATGCCATTTTCTCTGGTTATTCAGCACATTGAATAGATGATTACGAATCATCCCCCAATGGTGGCTAATTAAATATTTGATAAATAGAATTTAGCACTTTTCATCGGCAGAGAGCTTTCCTGACATGAACTAATTGAGTCTAAGAAAGGTATCACCTTCATCCTATAGATGACAGAACGGGCAAAGGGGAGACATTAAAAGATGTAAAAAAAAAAAGGGGGGGGGGCGCCTGGGTGGCTCAGTGGGTTAAAGCCTCTGCCTTCGGCTCAGGTCATGATCTCAGGGTCCTGGGATTGAGGCCCACATCGGACTCTCTGCTCGGCAGGGAGCCTGCTTCCTCCTCTCTCTCTGCCTGCCTCTCTGCCTGCTTGTGATCTCTCTCTCTGTCAAATAAGTAAAATCTTAAAAAAAAAAAAATGTATCCAGGGGTGGGTGGGGTCCTTAGAGCCAGACTGTCCTGGCCCACAGAAGTCCCCGTCTTTGGGAAGTTTCATTTGTGCGATTTCTCACTGCTTGTACTCCTGCAATGATGGCCTCCCTGGATTTGCTTCTGGAAACATTCCTGGAGCCCCAGAAGGGGACCGATCAAAAGAGACAGGATGGGAACTCCTCTCCCTGGGTCACTGGATTCAAGTTCTTTGTGCTGTCAGTGGGGGGAGGCGGGGTCCCTCAGGGTCCACTAGGGTCTTGTGGGGAAGGTGTTATTCCACCCCAGTGCCTAAGAACTGGCACTAGCTGCTGGGATCAGGGCCCAGGGGAAGGGCGCCAGGGGCGCTCCCTGGGCTCCTCCACGGCTGCTGGTGAGCAACAGCGCCACCTGCTGGCGACACAGCTCATTCCTCAGCTCTGCGGACTCTGGGCCTGTGGCCTGCAGTTTGCTTCTGTCGTTTCCCCATTTCCTTCCCTGGCCAGTCCCAGCTCTGACTCCGGGCTTCTTCAGCGGGAGGAATGCAGCTGACAGGTCAGAATCAATATAAATCTATATAAATTTCAGAGTCAATATCAATCAAAGGACCATTTGTATATAAACAGCAAACCTCTCACCTTGGATGAAAATCCGTGTTATTGAAGAAATTTCCTGCCTGGGAGGGGCTGGGGGAAACGCTCCACCAGGGGGAGGCTTCGAGGGACTTGTCTAGAAGCTGTGTTTGTGTAGTAAGCGCTGTTTTCCCTGAGGCGGTGCGGCTGTTTGGGGGAGGCAGGGGGAAAGGAAGGAGCTGATGGGGGTCCCAGGGTTGGCACGGTCACGAAGCACGGCTTCGGGAGGACCCCACATGAGGCATCTGGTCACCCTGCCGTGGCTCCCACCCGGGTCTCCAAAGCAGTGGTGGGGGTTCCATCTGAATATTTTACTCCTTCCAAGTGAGCAGAGATGGAAAAAATCTCCGTTTGTTCTCCCGCACAATGGAAACAAGTTCTGAATTACTTTCCAAGCCTGCACATCCTTTCTCCTAGAGTGCAGGGTGATTCAGCTTCTCCTTTCCCACCTTAATCTCTGCAGGTCAGCTTCTCCTTTCCCACCTTAATCTCTGCGGGACAGCGAACAAGAATCGCCGACTGGGATCAGGCTCAGGAAGCCGGGCCACACAGAAGCCCAGGCCAGGGAACTGGGGCCCTCAGAACCCCAGAGCCAAGTGAGGCAAAACCCCGCTGCGGCGGGACTCAGGGCAAGAGGGCCCCAGTCTCTCTCCCACCCCTGGGGGAGCAGAGTTCAGTCCATGGGCACGAGGAAGTTGGAGCCTCCCTTGCCCCACCCAGCTTCCAGAGGGGAGCCCTCTCGAGTCCCGCCTGGGCCGGAAGGGCCCACCTGCCTGGCCCCTGAGGACAGCTGGCCCGATTCTCTCCCCCCGACCCTGGCTGGGGTCCTACGGAAGATGACATTAAAGCTGTCCATGATGCAGCTTTCAATTTCAAAGATGTGTCTGGAGTCCCGCCAGCGGGGCCGGTGTTGGACGTGGGCGCAGCAGCGCAGGGCCGTGACCCCCGCGGAGCTCCTGTGCAGGCGCTGGTCCCCCAGTTCCTGCTGGGGGAGTCCTGGCCCCAGCCCGACCCCCCCCCCCCGGAGCCTGAAGGTCGAGGTCGCGCAAGCACCCGCGGATGCCGCGTCTTACTTCCCTAGTGAACCGTTCCCATCGGGGTGCCCGGCCGGCGCGGGCAACTTTCCCCTGTCGTCGACGTGCCGGGTGGCGGGACGGCGCTCTGCACACGTTCTGTCCCTCCACGCAGCCTCGTCAGGGGCGGGGCCGGGGCCGGGAAGCCCATTTGACCGCGTGACTGAGGCGCAGGGAGGTTAAGGAACGTGTTGGAGCTCCGGGGCTGGGAGGGGCGGGGCTGCGCTTGCCAGTCTGGGCGGCCCCAGAGCCGGTGCTCCTCTCGCTGGGTGACTGCTCCTCCCTCCCCGCACCCTTGCGTTTGTGGCGTAGGCAACCCCTCCAGGTATCTTCGCTCCCAGCGGCCACGGCAGTGGGGAGGACGGAACAGGCGGGCAAACTGAGGCACTTTCTAGAACTTGAGGCAAACTGTGGGTCGGAGATTGTGAGAACCGGTACGTGGAGTGGAACGTGCCGCGAGGCAGCCGGGTACAGTGGAGTGAGAGGCTCCGTCAAATCCATCCTCGCCGTTTCCCGGCAACCAGAGGACGCGCGGCAACTTGGCTTCTGAGCTCCTCATCTGCACCCTGGCTGTAACGGGCAGCTCATGGGGCTGCTTCCCAGGATGGGGTGAAGCCGTCTGGGATAAGACTCGGCATGTGATTACTCTCCCGAGTGCCTCCTAATGGAGGAGATGATAAGGGTCTTTCATTGGTCTTGGTTATTCAGCAATAATCGGACAGGGATGGAGCACAGACAACCTCACATGGGTCTGGTCTTGCACTGCCTCTGCTGTAGCTAGGTCTGCCATCTCTGCCGGACCCCTGAAGTTTTCCATGCATTAGTCTTTTATCTACATTTTGCCCAATCAATTTTCCAGGGCTTTTCCAAAAAATGTATTTTTACATATAAAAAAATAAATATTTTATAAATTTATATATAATACATATTATATCTAAATATATATTTATGATACATAATATATAATTATTTAAATTCAGTATATATTACATATAAATATATATTATATAATATATAATGTATAATATATAATAAAACATAAAAATATGTAAACATTTTATATATAAAAATATATATTGAAAAGGACCAAGTGTTGCTATATTTTAATATAACTCTAAAAATTATATAGTTGGTTTTCTAGTAGCAATTTTATGATGTTGTAAGGTGCCTAGAAGTCATGTGTACTTTGATAAAGAGTTTATTTTAATAGAATAAAAGTTGATGGATCTCAAAGCAAAAAAAAAAAGACCAACATTTAAACAGCGTTTACATTTAACACTTAAAATAGCAATATAAGTGCAAGATTCAGAAACTTAAATATTTTCAGCACAACAGAACAATTTCTTGTCTTCTTGAGTAGCTTCTAAGATTAAAGCAACAGTTGGCAGAGCTACTTCATGGTCACAGGATAGCTGTAAAAGTTGGCACTGTTGTGTAAAAACCCTAGGCCAGCATTTCCTACATACTGTATTGTCTGCCAGTGATTTCAGAAATATCTTTATAAGACTAGACTGGAAGGGGATTTAGCAGAGTCCACACCTCTGGTTCTGTGAATATAAAGTCACAAGATAGAAGTGCTTGCACACAGTATAAGACGGTAAGGAGAGACCAAAGAGCCCTGGAAACAAACACACCAGGTCACTGTGAGAAAGGGGTGCCGCCTACTTGGCCTAAGGCCTCCTAGAGACCAGGGGAGTCAGTCCCAGGTGGTGCGGCCGATTCCTCCCCACATCCGAACATGTCCTTTGCCCTGGGTCAATCAGCCTGTTCATTTCCAACTTCATTCTCCCTTCATTGTCACTTCAGCCATGAGGCCCTGTTATTCCCCCAGCCTGCCTGTGCCATAGCGGGGAGACTTGTGGGCCCTCCCTCTCTCTCCCTTTCCAAATCTTCCCCTCTGGAGATGCTGCCTGATGAGTTGATGCCCAGCTGCAGTGAGAAATCCTACCCGCCCTTCCAGGCCTACGCTATGGGACTTCCTCCATGAAGCTACCTTGATTCCTCCCCTCCCGCTTCCCTCCAACGGGAAGATCCAGTGTGCACTCTGTGGCAGTTCCCTAGGGAGGCTGTGGTGGAGCGCCACGGGCTGGGTGGCTCAAATGACAGAAATTTGGTGTCTTACAGTTCAGGATGCTAGGAGTCTGAGATCAAGGTGTCAGCAACTTGGCTTGGTTTCTTCTGAGGCCACTCCCCTTGGCTTGTGGATGGCTGTCTTCCCTCTACCTCTGTCCAAATTTCCTCTTCATATAAGGACACTAGTTATATTGGCGTGGGGCCCACCCTAATGATCTCATTACCTTGATTACTTATAGACTATCTCCCAAGAAGGTCACATTCTGAGGTACTGGGAGTTAGGACCCTGCGTAGCTTTCTTTTGGGGGGGGGAGGGGTGCACAGTCCAACCCCTACCAGACTCCCATTGTATCATTACTGATACTTTGTGGTGAGTTATCATAATTCTCCCCTTCTCTGGAAGGCTCCTTATGGGATCCGAGCCTTGCTATAGCTTGGATATCTTCTCTGTTGAGCCTCACACGGTGCACACACCCTAAGTTCTTGAGCGAATGAGCAGTAAACACATGCGCTCCTGAGGGAATGTGGATTGCTGCCAATAACGACAGGTCTGGAGTAGCTGAGGGTGATCCTAAAAACACACCTCGGCAGATGACATGCCTGCCCCTGCGGTCAGCTCTGACCTGTGGGAAGACCCCCGCCAATAGGAGAAACAGTGCTTTCCCCCGTGGGTGCCCGAGATGTCATCATTAGCAAGTGAGGGCTCCGTGCTCACTCTTTGTGATTCCTGATTCAAAAACCAGAATGGCCGCCTCCTCCAGGAAGCACAGGCATCCAGAGGGGAAAGAGCCACGGCAGGTGGGGATGCAGGAGGCAAGAGAAGGCAGTCAGCCGGACAGAAGGCTGGGTGCCTGTTTTAGAATCTTCCCTGCGGATGGGCTCGGACATTAAGCATGTCTAACAGTCCTCAAATGCATTGTTTGGTGGCTTGCTTTTTTTTTTTTTTTTAATATGGAGAAACCCCTAATCAGAAAGATTGCTTAGGCTTGTCTGTCATTCCTGCCCCCTTTTCTTTTTCTTTGCTTCCACATATGCAGCAGTCTCCCTGCTCAGTGGCGGTTCGATATTTCTTTGCCTTGGCGGATATAACGCTGCCAGTTAGAACCATTTCAGAGTGGATGCTAAAATGGTGTTCGGATGGCAAGGCTGGGCTTAACAATTCAGTGAGATTTAATAACAGGCAATTGATGTCAATTTCCAGATACTGCAAGTCAGTTCCAATCTATCCCTTAAGAGACTTGCAGAGCTCTGTGGCATTTGGTGACAGAAACATGTCCCACAAGCGCGGCGAGGCTGAGAAGGCGTGTTGGGGCTGAGGCGGCATGGACACTGCCTTCCCGTCCTTCAGCTTGCATTCGCTTCTGCTCCTGTAGCGTTTTCTCAATCTCAGCATGATGGAAACGCTCAGTAGGGGGCCAGTTCATTGTTAGGAATGAGGGATGCTGCTCTGTTCCTTTCTTCCCCGCTAAGCCTTAAGGATCAAGGTCATGCCCTGTGCATTTGAACGGTGAGCCTAGGGGGTGGCATTTCCACACATTCCCCACTGAGCAGCACATCCGTGGTGGTGCCTATGGGAACTGAGAGCCTCCAATGTTCTCCCCTTGCAAGTCCATCTTTCTGATCTAAGTCGTGGCTTACCTCTATTGCATCGTCTGAAGCTGCCCAACCTTCCTTCTCTGGTGCAGAAAGAGCAAGTACTTACAACACATTTATTCTTTAGAAGTAAGGGAGGGATTTTTCTTTGGTCAAATGCCATACTGATATAATCAATTTTCCATCATTTGCATTTGAATCATTACCGTGATCTGTGATTTGCTGTTGTCCCCTTGACACTTCCTAGTCACTCACTAGTCATTGTTGTTCATCGAGGCTTTGTACAGAGGCCTGCTTGGAAGCTTCTGGTCCTTACTCTGGACAGGAGATCAAGGAAGTCCTGTGAAAACAAATCCCTAGATCCCTTCTCTGGGCCCTAGCTTTATGCTGCCCACCTTAGGCAAGGAATGGGGAATGCTTGTGGGGGGGCTGGGCCCCCACGATTGCTGACTCAGGCCTTTACACTGTGGCCCAGGTGGCCTCAGCCTCACACATGCTCAAACATACAAGAATCAGTGTAGGAGCCCTATAGTAAACAGAAAATTATGATGGCGGAGAACAAATGCAACTTTTTTCTTAAAAAAACAAAAGTATGAGCATACATCTCTGATAATAGATGCAAGGAAAAATATAGAAGAATATAAGCCAAATTATTGAAGTACTTGGATTTGAGAAGTGGTGACGAAGACACTCTCCTTGACCAAACTTCAATCAGGCTTCTCTGAGCCCAACTAGGTCCTGTCCCTTGGTGTGTCCTCCAAGAGCACAGTTTTAGACAAATCCTGTCAGGTAGGTTTAGTGAGATCCCCTACCCTCTCGTTATCCCATTGCCCTCGGTATCTGCTGGGGTTCGTCATTCTCCACCATCCCCTGGTGACGTCTGGTCACCCCAGCCTGGCTTCAGCAAGAATCCTGTTAGGTCAGCGTTAGGTCCCGTTAGGTAGCCAGAGCTCCTCCTCCCCGTCAGGTTTCCTCTTAGCCATTTTCTTTCCACTGACTTTGGCTATAAATTCTCACTCCTCCTTGTACTTGGAGTTGAGCATGATCTCTCTCCCCTACACCTCATCGCCAGGATCCCTACACCTATTGTGACAGTCCCGAATAGTCTGCCTAGCTGCCTTAACGAGTAATTATTTAGCCATGGGGACACCTATGACTTTCAATTCCTAAATTATGTATTAGGTCTGCATCCTGTTATTTGCATCATATTATCATGTTTGCATTTTTCACATTGATCAAGTGCTAGTATTTTTTAAAACAGTCTTCTTGACCTACATATGGCAGAAAACCCACCTGTGTAAGGTACACAATAAGTCCTAGGACTTTTATAGAGTTGTGTGACCATCGCCAGTCCAGTTCGAGAACAATTTCCATCACCCTCCCCCAAAAGTTCCCTGTGCACCTTTGCAAGCAACCTTCCCGCCCATCTCCTTCCCCCATCACCATGGGTCACCTCTCTAAATGGATTTTCTGAAATTTCATATACATGGAATTAAGCAACAGGTGGCCTTTTGCACCGGCTTTTTTGGCTTGATAATGTTTTTGAGGTTTACCACGTGGTAGTGTGTATTAGCAGTTCGCTGTCTGCGTCGTTGGAGAATATTCCATTGTACACACACCATATCACCATATTTTGCTTATCTGTTTCTAGTCAATGGACAAGTGGGTTGTTTGTGGGTTTGTGCTGTTGTGAATAATGCTATGAACATTCGTGTACAAGTCTCTGTGTGGACAGAAGTGTTACTTTTCTAATCAGAAAAAAAGAAAAATGGGGGCGCCCGGGTGGCTCAGTTGGTTAAGCGACTACCTTCGGCTCAGGTCATGATCCCAAAGTCCTGGGATCAAGTCCCACATCAGGCTCCCAGCTCCATGGGGAGTCTGCTTCTCCCTCTGACCTTCTCCCTTCTCATGCTGTCTCTCGCTCTCTCTCAAATGAATAAATAAAATCTTTAAAAAAAAAAGAAAGAAAAATGACAAAAGTAAAGACCAACATGGATATGGATTGTCAAGCTGTTTCTAGAATGCATCTTCTTTTACCAAAATGGGAGCTCTAGAAATAGGGCCAAAGTTTTAAAATAAGGAGGGAAAGATGAGGGTCCCTGAGCTGGATTTCCCTGACCGTGACCTGTGCACAGCCCAAGAGGAACAGGGACAATGGTGTCTGTCCTCTGGAAACTAATGGCATTTGCGCAGTTCCTCCACTGCCTCCAAACATACATGGCATGTCATGAGTTCCACTGCAGCTCTGATGATAATCCCAACCCAGACAGCACTCCTCTCTTCCCAAGTCCTTTGGTTCAAAAGCTGCAAATCAAGGCAGCTATGTGACTCTGCCGTGTTTAATACATGTTCCTCAAGGCGGTTTGCTTTTGGAGCGGCTGCAGAGAAAGGCCTGGAATGCCAGGGCAACATCATTGGCTGAGTTGCTCAGATTCAGCAATTCCAGTTTTTAGGCTGAGTCCTTCCCTCTGTGTGCAAAGTTCAAAAGTTGCAGCTGTGAAGGGAAAAGCACCAGAAAACCAAGGAAGAGAGGATCCAGGAAAGCAGGAAAGAGATGCAGGAAATGACTCAGAAAAAGAGGCAAACAGGAAGTCGGTAGGTATATGAGATGGGCACCCCCTTTATAGAGAAGAGGCAGGACGCCGACTGCCGGCACTCTGTCCACACCGCCGATGACACCGATCTTATCTATTGCCTCAGCAGGCCGTCCACTGAAATCTCCCAGCAACCCTAGCTCTGGTCTGTGTACGCAGGGATCTGGGTGACTTTGAACGGCCGCCCCACCTCCGTCCTTTGGAAACTCCCGTTTGGCCTACCTGCTCTGAGCTCTTTGCATTCTACCTGAGGGTCACTTATTCTGAATGCCCCCTTCTCCTTTTCCCTCTACAATGATTTCTTTGGAAGGATCTCCTTGTTCTGCTTTAATCTGTAATTCCAAGGTTAGTGTGACTATACTGCTTTACTTCCCCACCAGTGCTTTCCTATTTCAGCTACTATAACGGTAACATCAACACCAGCAGGTATCAGCACTTGACAATATCCAAAGAGTTTCTGCTTGATCCACACCGAGAACCAATCCTCGGCTATGGGCAGGATAGCTAGTATTGACTCTTTCCCACCCCCCCCCAACTGGGGCCATCAAGGTGGGAAAGTTCAATGACCGCCCCAAATCCCAGAGTCTGAGAGCGGTGGGCCCGGAGTCCCAAGCAACCTTAAGTGATAAGGTTGTAAAGCCAATGTGCTGTTACTTGATGTGTTAGACTTAGACCCAAAGGGGGTGGAGGGAGGGACAGGTGCAGCAACAACTCACAGCAGGTCTCTGAATTCATTCAAAACCACGGATGTGGGATTTCATGAATATAGGAGACTGTGAGGAGTTTTCTCATTTTTAGATTTTCTAAATGCTTATATATTCAATATCCTTAAAAAGACACAGAGATCCTAAATGAGAAAGGCTAAAATAGTTTCAGGGTAAAAAGCTTCTGTTGAAGGATGATTTGCAAAAACCCATCTTCTGTCTAGTACTCAGAACAAATGTTATAGGTCTAATAAAGTCTATTCAGTTATAGGACCCTATTATAAAATCTTGCCCTAAACTAAATGAAAAGTTATAGCAGTAAATATTTAATGGCAAAATATGGAAACTAAGTTAACATTGACAAAAAGAAAAAACAAAGGACCATGCTTGGGATCCAATGTGATTCAGTCAATTATTGTTTATTCTTGAAGCTTTTATTCTGAAGCTTTTATTTTGGAGTTCTGTATCGCAAAACGACATGTTTCGTGTTTACAACAGGTGTTAGAAACTTGAGACTTTTTTTAAAATTTCTATTTTAGAGTAAAATTGGAGATAATTGTTCCAAACCATCAAAAAATGCAGAGCAAACTTTTCTGTATATAAACTGTACATAAAAACAAGGCACTATACATTTCGGGGAGATATTAAGGTAGAGAGGTGGATTTGCACAGAGTCTTCAGAGCCCATGCCAGGAAGTACAAATTCATTTGTTCATTTTAGCACCGGAAGCAGCAGAACAAGTCACACCTAATGCTGAAGGAGACATTTCTGAACGTGTGTGAAGATATGGAGGGGTGTCCGAGCTAATGTCACAGAAGCAACTCCATCTACCTTTTACTATTTTGACACCGAAAGAAAAAACAAATCTTAAGGGTGAATGAATACATACTGCTTTGTTAAATACGTATTTGATTTATATGGTGTTTATATAAATATATATATTTTAGAACCCACAAACTATCAAAATAACACTTTAGAAAGAGAACTGCTTCCCAAAAAGGTAGGCAGTGAGGCGCCAGATCAGACGGGCAGCGCGGGGACCGCCGTCCAAGTGCACGTGGGGGACGTTTATTAACATCACCTGCTGAATCGTGGAAAGCAAGTTTCCAAAGGGTTCACTTAAACATTTACAAAATGCACAAATCCGGGATAAGCAGTAGAGCTGATCACTTCAGGTTTTGGAATACTCTGATTAAAAAAATCTTTTTGTTTTTTTTTTAAAAATACCAGTCCAAAAAAAAAAAATACCCATTTTCCTGGTCCAATGGTATTGAAAGTGACGACAGAGGTTCCTCCAGCATCTCTCCTGCTCAGAACAGACCTTTCGCTTTCTTCAGGTTCACCTGCTTCCAGGCAGGCAGTGCGTTGTACTCATCTCTCGTCATGTCTAGTGCAAACTGCAAAATGGGGAAAAACGCCCCGAGGGTGAGTACGAGCACTCCCAGAAGAGCCCGGCGTGTTGCCTTGCTTAAACGCCAGTGCACAGGAAGACATGCTTACCTCGAAGTCTTCATCGGTGAGATAAATCTCAAGCTTCAGAGGATCAACTCCCTCGGGCAGTGGCCTGGCCAGCAGATCAGCCAGGGGGTAGATGGTCTTACAGAGCTTGGCTAAGACATCTTCCACGAGGGTGATCTGATTGGAAACTTCCGTATCCTAGAGAGGAGGAGGAGGGAGCAGAGAGAACTTCACACCCTGCACATGCGCGATGTTTCCCACGCACCTGCACACACACGGCCCGGTTGGCCGCTCTGCACCTCAGCCCTGGGATGCTCGCTCCGGCGGAAGCCAGTGCTGACATGGGAAGGAATCGCCCAAAGCCTCACAGTTCTCTTGACTGTTAGATGTCTCCCGACCCCAACCAAATAAATCCTGCCTTGGGGCTGCCTTGGAAAAACGTTTAGGGACCAATCACATGAGTGAATTATGGCATAAGATTATTAAATTTGAACTCTAAGAAGCATTCAAATAATGGAATTTGTTTAAAAGTCTTTAAAAATAACCTTAAAAGGAATCACATCCTCTCCTATCAGCCCCATTTCTCAATCTGGAATAGAAAAAGGTAAGAAAATGCATCTAGAATACGCTGTAGAATCTAGATTAAAAAAAAGAAACTACTCTGTGCATATAATCTGAACAGGTTATTCCAGGTAAGTGATCTTCTTCCAGTGTTAAACCTGGAATCCCAGGTTGGCTGCCCTCCTTCTGAGTGGTGGGAATGAATGACTAATGGTGCTGGCAAATTCATGGGCTAGTGATCACAGAATGGATTTGGGGGCAAGCCTGCACCTGAGACCCGGGACAAGCTATGGCATGTTTCTGTGCCTCCGCTCCTTCCCTGGAAAAACGGGGATAACATGAAGATGCATCTTAATAGACTACTGTGAAAATAAAGGAGAAATACACGTTAAGAGCTTGGAGCCGTGCCTGGCGCACAGCACGCACCTGGCAATTTTTACTACAGGTTGCTGTAGGAGGTCCAAAGTCCCTGGCCCGAAGCCTGCAGGCACGATGCTCCAAGGCTGCTGCCGCCCTGACCTCCAGCGGATGCAGGGAAACGGGAATTACCGCCTTCAACTCAGACTGCAGGAGGCGGTGACCGAAGGCAGCGTCCCTAGTGTGGACTGCATGTTTACGGTAAACCCAGCCCTCTGCAAGGACTGTCGGGCTCCTCCCCGTGTGGACCGAGTCCACATGATTCCAGAGAGAGGTGAGGCTCAGCAGTGCCTCTTGCACTAATCATGCACTTGCACTAATAAATATCCATTGTGAAGCAGCAGTGAACTCTTCTTTAAACCTGTTCAGACCTCCCATTAAATACCCCGTCCTCTGGGCGCCTGGGTGGCTCAGTGGGTTAAAGCCACTGCCTTCGGCTCAGGTCATGATCCCAGGGTCCTGGGATCGAGGCCCGCATCGGGCTCTCTGCTCGGCGGGGAGCCTGCTTCCTCCTCTCTCTCTCTCTGCCTGCCTCTCTGCCTCCTTGTGATCTCTCTCCCTCTGTGAAATAAATAAATAAAATCTTTAAAGATTTTTTTTGTTTTGTTTTTTATTCATTTGACACAGAGAGAGAGATTACAAGTAGGCAGAGAGGCAGGCAGAGGGAGAGGAGAGAGGAGGAAGCAGGCTCCC
>LNAC01000400.1:1280130-1375344 GCA_002007465.1 Ailurus styani | reverse complement strand
CCTGGGATCATGACCTGAGCCGAAGGCAGTGGCTTTAACCCACTGAGCCACCCAGGCGCCCAAATAAAATCTTTAAAAAAAAAAAAAATATACCACGTCCTCTCCCCTGGAACAGCAGCTCTCCCACACACTAAGAAAACTGAAACGCAACAAACTTATTTCCTTACCAAAGCAAAAAACCGAAACAAAACAAAAACCCTTGGAATTGCTACTGCTAGCAATGTTAAAAACTCATAATGTAAGAAATTTGACAAAGCTATACTAAGCTTTTTTTTTCCTATGTGGTTGGAAATTATAACGTTCTGGTTAATAATATGTTTTAGTAAATAAAGGTTATGATAAATGCTTCGTATGCTAACACCAGCTGGTTTCATAAAAGACTATTAATGGGCTATTAACACTGCTTATCGGGAGTGACTCACGATACATTCATTCACTCAGTTATTCGAGTAATCCATCACCGGTTTATTTTGTGTCTCTTCTAACACGAGGTTAATGTCTGAAACAAGAGGATTCTGTTGTGCCTTATATGGACCTTGAAAAGAGATAGGTTTTTAGCTAATAGAAGGAAAAGGTGACAGCTTTTATTTACGTATATTCTGCAGAGTAATTAAGTTCACCTTTGCTTTTAAGTTCTTTTAACTTGAGCACCAGATGTAGAAAATGAACCAAAATACATTCAAATGACTTCTTCTATTCCCGAGCTAATTCTTTTTTTTTTTTAATATTTTATTTATTTATTTGACACAGAGAGAGAGATTACAAGTAGGCAGAGAGGCAGGCAGAGAGGCAGGGAGAGGAGGAAGCAGGCTCCCTGCTGAGCAGAGAGCCCGATGCGGGCCTCAATCCCAGGACGCTGAGATCATGACCTGAGCCGAAGGCAGAGGCTTTAACCCACTGAGCCACCCAGGCGCCCCCAAGCTAATTCTAAGTAGACTTGTTAACGTGTTGTAAAAGAAGAAAACGTTTTCCCACTTTGAAAACGCAATTGGATGCTTTTCCCCAAGATAAAATCGACCCACAATCTGCATGGCGACCCACAATACCTTCACAGGGAGAGGAAGTGTGCTCACCAGTTCTGTGATTTCGGCGATGTCCTCTCTGTGCTCCCAGCTGGGGAACATGTTAGTGAAAGTCAGGGGCTCCAGACCAGCATGAATAAGGTAAGACTTGGGGGGCGGCCTCTTGATATTTTTTCCTGTAGGTGCACAGAAGGCAAGGTCAGTACACGGAGGGTTTGGTCCGAAGAAATGGGCTTTCTCTGATTTCCTTTGAAATCTTTTCTTCTTTGTTTGGCTCCCTCATGGTTAAAATGCAAGTTATGAGTGGTTCATAATAACACATGGATGATGTTTGTTTATACAAAATGTCAATTTCATGCATATAATGATGCATAAAACTGCACGTAATTGACCTGAGTCTGACAAAATGCTTCTAGAACTCTGGATGGGAGAAAGCCTCTCTCCGTGGCTTCCAGGTAAGACATTTTCTTTCTCCTGTGCTCACTCGTAGAGAATGCCTCTGCTTTCCTAATGCAGCCTTAGGTTCAATGACAGTTAAACAGCTAATGACAGCATTTTACAAGCCACCAAAACATTTGGTGGAAATGTGTTACTTATTCCTGATGAGCTTTTCAAGAGAGAATCAACTGTACAAACTCAGTGAAGCTAATCCATGAAACCTGAAAAATTAAGAAATTAAGGGCATTTTTCACTTTACAAAAAAATGTTATAAATTTTTGGTGGGCAGTAGAGTAAAAAGCCATGAGTTCACTACAGATCTTTTTTTTTTTTTAAAGATATAACACTAAAAATAATAGTGAATAATAAAAAGGTTGCCATCAGCTCTCCAGCCTATGCGGGGGAGCTTTCCACTTTCAGACAGTGTGACGCTCCGTGGGGGTGGAGGCCCGCGTGTCCCCAGCATGGTTCATTCCCAGTGCAAGAGGGTTTGAACCAGTCCAGGGCATTCTACGACGTAGTCTTTGACCTTGAGCGTAACGACTTAGATGGCCCAGTTATCTAAGAGAAAAATTATTCATGCTGATAGCCAAGAACACACTAATCTCAAAATTAAGAAGCCTTAAAAATTTAAAGGGGGAAAAAAAGTGGGCTTCATCGCTGTCTGCCAGGCTTTAGCAAGACCCCTGCATGGTGGTTTAAGCTTGTGGCTGTGACCCTCACCTTTGCAGTACCGGAGCACGGTCTCCATGGCACTCTTCCGGTCGGAAGCCCAGCGAATGCGGGCCGAACCGGTGATCTTGTTCTCGATGGGCCACCAGCCTTGCCAGAGGTACACCTCATGGTGGTTGTCAACAAGGAAAAGAGCTGCGAGGGCAAGGACCAAGCAGACAATCAGCGGCTCCTCTGTGGATGCTTCCAGCTCACTCTTCCCCAAACCCAATGGAGTCCTTCCCTCCCTGTTGCTTTTGTCAGGGGGAGAGACTCCCCTTGGCATGGGCCAGGGGAGGGTGTCCATGATGCCTCAGCCCTTTGAACATTTCATCAGAAAAAGCCTCTGGGCAGGTGGCATCTGTGACGCCGACCTCTTCCTTTCCCTCTCCCTGCATCCTCTCTCCTCCTGTCCCTCCTCAGCTGCAGGTCTGCCAGCGACCCTTCTGGAAAGTGGCAGCGAGCTGAGTGGCGGGACAGCACTCTGGCCAATGTCATGTGACAGAGCTCTGGCCAATGGGATGTAAGTTGAAGACAGCAGGGGCTTCTGGGAAAGTTTTGCTTTATCTGATAAAAGGGAGAGACATGGCCATCCCTGCCCTTTTCTCTACCCCTTCTTCCTGTCTTGAACAAAAATATGATGGCTGGAGCAGGGGAAGCCAACTGCGGACATGAAGCAACAAGACTGAGGGGAGCCTGGGAGTACAGCAGAGATTCCCAGCCTCTTAACTTATTCTTAACTGACATGTTTGGGTGAGTTAGGTAACCGGGTCTCAGTTTCTTAGGCTGTAACATATGGTTGATGTGCCCTTCCTTTTGGGGTAGGTCTGAGGATGAAATGAGGTAACATAAGAAAGTTACTTGCCAGTGTACTTGGCAAATAAAAACTATTTACTAAATATGAGCGTCAAACAAAAAGGGTCTTTGGAAGGTGCTTCCTCTGAGGCTCAGGGCACGACGCCCCCTTCCACAGGCGGTACCTGGCTGCGGGGCACTATAAAGATCTTCCTGCAGGAAGGGCATGGAATTGACCACGGAGGGCTCTCGGGCAGGATACATGAATTCTGTGGCTGCGAAATCACCAGAGGAACTGCTGAGGATGAACAGGCGGGGTGTGAAGTTAAAATTTCCAGGATCTTTGAAAAGAAAAGAGAACAAAGCTGAAGACAAAATAGGCACCGAGGGACATCCTAGGATAGGAGAATTAACATAAAACATAAAATAATCCAAAAATTAGTGCGAAAATAGGTAAGATTTATCTGAACTTGGAGGTGGGGATGGTCTTTTAAATCATAATTATAAAAGTAATGAAAGAAGGGATTTATGTGTTGACAGTATAAAAATGAAAAATTTCATTACCAAAAAAAAAAAAAACCCTCAAACAAAATGAAAAGGCAAGTGACAAAATGAGAAATACGGAAACTTGTTACTATCTTTAGTATATAAAGAAATTTATAATAAATATCTCAATAAATTGTGCAAAGGGCAAAACTAAAACATTAACCAAAATTGAAATACAAATGCCTTAAAAAATTAGTGTTTAACAGTACTTCCAACTTAAGACATTAAGTTAAAACAGTGCTTAGAGGGGCACCTGGTTGGCTCAGTGGGTTAAGCCTCTGCCTTCAGCTCAGGTCATGATCTCAGGGTCCTGGGATCGAGGCCCGCATCGGGCTCTCTGCTCAGTGGAGAGCCTGCTTCCTCCTCTCTCTCTGCCTGCCTCTCTGCCTACTTGTGATCTCTCTCATCTCTCTTACAAGGTCAAATAAAATAATAAAATCTTAAACAGTGCTTAGATATCAGTTTGCCCCACTAATTTTGGCCAAGAGGAAAAGGTAACTTACCGAGTCTCTAACTATACTGGGAAATGCACACTACATGCCTATGTATATTGTATATATATTGCTGGTGAGAAGGGAACTTGGTGCCAATGTCCCAGGGCCCCCTTGTTGATATGTACTTGAAATCTTTTCTACCTTTACCATAGCAGTTCTGTATCTAGGAATTTAACTAGAAATGCAGATACTTATTTTAAATTTATTCACAATTTTATTGTATAATGAGGAAAAACTGGAAACAGCTCTCTAAAATCAAACTAAAAGAGTAGAAAATGGGAATATACCATCTTTATGGAATACTCTATGGCCACAGAAGTCTAAATATGAACACCTTGAGAAATTGTTCATAATAAAGGGAAAAATCAGGTTATACAACTGTATACTGCTATCCAAACTTTTCTTAAATACAGACATGCGTGGATCACAGAGACAAATGTTAATTCTGGTTATCTTTGGGAGAGACGATTATAAGGGACTTAGTTTCTTTTTCAACTTCTCTCTGCTTTCAAACATCTTCCATCATCAACATGCATTATTAAGGAAAACTATATAGGGGCGCCTGGGTGGCTTGGCCAGTTAAGCATCCAACTTTTGATTTTAGCTCAGGTCGTCTCCTACTCCTTCTTTCCTCCCCCAACCCACCCCATTTCTGTGTGCGTGTGCTCTCTCTCTCTCTCAAACAAAAACCAAGATAAGAATTCATGAAAATTGAGAAGTGGTATAATGGGTGGGGGTTCTGAGTATACCCCACCGTGGTTCAGCCCTGGGCAAGCTGATGCACTTCCCCTGCCTCAGTTTCCTCATCGGTAGAGAAACACAGGGGCATCAGTTTGTGAGTGCTGGGCTGATGTCTGTCAGGTGCTTAGGCGGTGCCTGGCTCATCCTAAACAGCTTAATACTTGTTAGCTCTTCTTCTTATGTCCATCTGTATTAAAGTCGATCTGTATTTTGTGTATTTAAATACAAAATGGACTTATTCTCTAATCTGAACTCCATGACGTCCCTGCACCAAGGATGCTGGCCAAACCGAAAGTATCCTGTTCCACAGGATCACAGTGTGTCATTGCTCATCTGGTTTCCTGGCATTTTCTTCTTCCCTCTCTTCAGGTCTCGCTTACCTTCAAGGCTCTGTTTAAATGGTGTGTCGTCTATGGGGCCACGCACGATTTTCCCGGCAGAACTCATCTTTTTTCCAACTCTCAGCCTCCTTCACTTGTACCTCTTTTATGAAACGCAGAAGTTTTATTTGGCATTATACCTGTCTTGCATATTATTTAGCACCTTTGCTGGGTTGTAGGCCTGTGAGGACCTAGCCTAGGTCTGATTCACTGGGTGTTGTACCTAGTACAGGCTCAATAAATATGTATTGGCTAAATCAGTGATGGAAGGTGACGGAATGTTCTATTACCTTGAAGCATGCAGTCGTAGGCTTTCCTATCTCTCCTTCCTAAAGCGTCCCAGAAGCCCAGGGGCTCGGACCCTTCATCACACTCGTGTATTGTCACTTTGCTGCTACTGTGCAGTCCTGCTTCCAGGGGACATCTGCATGGAGAAAATCCAGTAGGTTTTGTTGGTGGTGGTGGTTATAAGCCCTGGAGGTGCTGGCAGTGCAAATTTATTCAAGACTAAATCTACAGACCTGTTCACCATCTCTCTTCTACTTTCTACCTAAAACACTTCTTACTAATGAATGAAAACGTGCTCTGTGGTTGATGGGTGTGTGTCTGTTGGGGGGTGGGGGGCGATGAGAGGGACTGGCTTGGCCCTTAGAGAAGAATGTGCGATTACACGTAAGACGTAATGAAAGTGATATACGTTTTTATACATAATGTACATACTTACTATTCCTTGTCCTCTCCTGCTAGAACATAAGCTTCATGGGGACGGAGACTTGGGTTTGTTCACTAGCCAAGTCCCTGGTCCCTAAATCTGGGCTGGGCACCAAGTACATGCTCAATCATACCTGCTGAGTGAATGAGTGAATGAGTTCATTGTTTCGTTTTTTTTCAGGGGTCCAAGGGGGGAAAGCCGGTGGACCAGGGATGCCTTTGACTACCTCACTGAAGGTCAGTTATCGCCCTCCCCGCTCCCTAGCATGCAGAACAGGGTCTGGAGATGAGACGCGTGGCTTCCCAGCGGGCTGCCCGTCGCAAGGGCGGTGGCCTGTGTGCTCCTCTCCGCCCGCTCCCCGTAGCTCTGGCTTTGCGAGCGGTCCCAAGGGAAATCTGTCCACCACCACCCCCCCCACTGCCCTGCAGCCCAGAGCACAGACCGGACCAAATGACACTTCGGTGGCACAGTGCGGCCCTGGAAACCTTTCACTTTGACTGTTCAGATGTTACCACTGTCCTCCCGGGCTTCAGCCTGGGGAAGCGCTAGGCACCCCCTGAATGCCGGGGCGATGCCTGGCTCTCTCTGGCTGTCTGGGGAGCCCACTGGGCACGGGCTGCTGCCCCCTCCAGACGGTGACTATGTGGTAACAACCCGCTCCCTTGCAGGCCTTCTCTTCCTGCTTCGGTTTTCCCTCTTCCCCCGAAGCCCTCGAGCAATGCCCCAGACTGGGTGCTTCCTCGGCTAGCTGCCCGAGCGGGGGCGCCTGCCTGGCCCAGGAACAAACCCAGCCCCAGCACGCCGACCCCTCCCTGGCAGGTGGCGGCCCCGGCAGAAGGCAGAAATACAGTCGTCCTCTGAAAGGGGGGCATTTTGGAGTTGGGCATGGTTGTGGTCTCCTGAACTCTTTTTCAGCTCCATGCTTTAAAACTTCCCACGGCTCTGGAAGAATTAAAACTCTGAACCCCTAAAAGATATTTGAAATTTGCTCTCTTTAAATGACAAAGGACTCCAGGCTTTTCATTCAAAAGCTGAATTGTGCCTACAAAGAAACTCAAGCCCTTGTTGGGGTCATTTCCCTTGCTCTCCCCTCTGCCTTTTATGAAGGCAGGGGAAGCCTCAGAAAGTGGGCCCTCACCGTGGCAGTATTACAGGAGATGTGCACCCGCTTGGAAGGTCAGAGCCGGCTGACGAGGTTCACAACTGCCCCCCCTGCTGAAGTCACTTTAAGTACACGGGGGCTTCTAGGGGCTTCTACCGGAGGTCTCCCTCCCACCTCAGCCTGCATCCCTCAGGGAAGCCCCTTCTGGAGAGGCCCTCACGCATAACACTCACTGTTCTTTGATTTTATTTGCTGCAGTCCTTCCAACCTCCTTCGTGTGGGCTTGGGCTTTGCATCCGTGCCACAAGTAAATGAGGGCTTTGTTTACGTTGAGGACAACCATGGAAGTCCTGGACCTCAGGCTACTGCAGTGACAGGCCACTTCCAGCAAGTTTCCTTCCATGGGCACTTCTCCTCGCACACAGTACAGCCTCCACTCGCCTGCAGGGGGCACCAGCGGCACAGAGTTAGGCCGGGTGCTGCCCGGAGAGCTGCCCTCCCTCCTTCCGCAGTCACCAGCCACCACCACCGCCCAGCCCGGCCCAGCCTGGGGGGAGCAGAAGCCAGCTTCCTGGCGGCCCAGAAGGCACATCCTTTTGGAGTTAGAAGCGCGCTATGAGCTCCGCATACAGCTGATTTGTAAGGCAAACGCTGGGAGACTTTTCAGGGATAAAGGCACACTTATAGAAAGGGAGATTTACTTGGGCCCCTCTTGTATATCAAGTGACTCACTTTGCGCATTTTCTTCCTCCTCCTCCCGTCTCCCGGAGTGCACCACCATCCCCCCCTGGAAACACTGCAGAAAGCAGGGGGGCTCCTTTCCCTGCAGAACCTGGACCTTCCAACAGAAACACACTCAAGTATGTAACATGTACTGGGTTTTCAGAGTCTTAAAAATAATACATGCCTATGGTAGAAAATCTGGAAAATATCAAGAAGTGCAAACAAATGCCAGTGATAACACTATTCTCTCAAGATAACCACCATAAAAACTCTAGGGCCTAGCTTTCCTTTCCAAGTACTTTTCAGGTATATGTTTCTCCCGAGCAAAAACAGGACTGTTGTTTTATGTTACTTTACACTGATGTTCTTCACTTGAAGTTTTTCGGTCACCAAAGGCTCTTGAAACATGAGTTTTGACATTTTAATGGTATTCCATGGTAGAGATGTAACATGACTGATGTAAACACGTTTTAAACAAAACCTGCCTCTCAGCAAGGAGAACGACTGATCACTTAGTAATTCTGGGGGAAGGAACCGTTTCTTGCCACTGTGCCCAGAGTCCACTCACGGAGCCATGTGCCTGCCAACCCCAGACCCCGGCCTCCCCCTCACCTGTGAGCCACCGCGTTCCAGCAGGTGGTAGCTGCCCAGTGAATGTGTGGGTTGACTCCACTCACTCTCCCTTCAGCTGGACATTCTCCTTTAATGGAGAAACTGTTGACTGAGCCCAGCAGTCAGGGCACACCAAAGGGTAGGAAGCACTTCCCACAAAGTGTTAACTTACAAATCTCAGGGCCCATTTTGCATAAGTAAGTGAGATTTTGCAGCAGTGTTTTATAGGTCTGAAGTGTTCTTACATCCACTGGCTTGACAAAAAAAAAGAATGCAATGCTCAAACTAGAGAGGTGAAGGCTCAAAATTCTAAAGGGGATTTCGAAGGCATGATTAAAACCTGGCCTTTACAAAAATTAAAAAGGCAGTTGAAATGACCCACAATTAAGAATAAATTAAAATGCAGTGGTCTCTAAAAATTACTTACAATTACTATATGGTCTACAGGAGAAAACGTATATCCTTTAGGGAAGAGGAGTGGCTCTTAGGAATCTAGAAGGCTAAGTGAGTATTGATCTATTTTGGAGAAAATTCCTCTGTTCTCTTCCCTTGTGCTATTGTTAACTACTCATCCAGGATCGTGAAGATATTTGCACATGGTATCATGTTCTCCCAAGACCCCACAGTCAACTCTTAAGAGTGGGACGTGAGGCAAAGATAATCCTAACATCAAAAAGAACTGTTTACAAAGTCTTGGCCCTGGCATTATACAGGCCCTGAGGTTGTAACGGTGGGGAAGACTAGCAGGCACTGTCTCTTTCGTGCTTGTAGGGAAAGACAGACAATAAATAAGTAAACACAATGTATTCAAAATGTAAACAAAATGACAAATTGATTACGTAGTTTTAAGTAGTGGTAATAATGATAAGTGCTAAAAAACAAAGTATAGTAACAGGACAGAGACTAGGATTTGGATAAAATAGGTGACATTTGAACAGATATCTGAATCTTCTAAGGTTGAAAATCTTCTAAGGTTGTAAATTACTATGGATACAGAGGAGATTGTGGGAAGGGGAAACTGTGCAAAGGCCCTGGGGTGGGGAATGGCAAAAAAGACTAGAGCAGCCCCAGCCATGGTGCAAGACGGGGAAGGTGGGAGAGGTGTGCAGGGCTGGCCCTGAAGGCGCTGGCAGACCACCAGGAGAACACTTTGACTGCAGTCCAAGTGTGATGGAGAGAAAGGGAATGACGTGAGCTGACGTGATCCAGAAAAATCACTCAGGCTGCAGTGAGGAATGCAGATGATGGGAATACTAATTTTATGTTAATCTCTGATATTTCCTTAGGTTAGGTTTATGTTAGTGGAAAAAGTGATAAAAGTTGATGAGAACTTTAAGGTTCTTGAGCCAAACTGCTCTTCAGGATGGCTGTTTCAAGCTATCTTTGGAAGATAGCTTGAATCTTCAGTATCCTGCTGAATCCTTACCCGCCCCGGATCCATTCTTTACAAAATCTCTACCAGTTTTAGAAGTGGAAAATAGTGTCTCTATCTTATTTACAGTTCCTTGAGTATTAGTTAAGTGGAAACTTTAAAAAAAAAAAACCACTCACTGGCACTCTGTACTTGATTTGTGGATTTACTGTTTGCAGAGACAACAGCTCGTTTAAGAGCACACGACTCCTGGCCAAGTGGTGGGGAGATGAGAGCGGAGGCCCAGCCTAGAATCTGGGGGAGCCAGGGTTCAATGTCACTTGTGTGATGCTGTCTTTGCTCACTGGACTGGCTCTTCAGGGGACCAGGCCATGCCCCCTGGGGCTCCCCAGAAAGGCCAAGGCTCTCTCCTCCACAGGGGCAGCCACTTTCCAGAACTTACCTGGGCACCCCTCTCCTCATCCAGCTCCACTGTCATCAGAGCCGACGTGCCCTTCTCACTCACGGTCGACTGCCGGCCTTGCCAGAAGAAGTAGACACACTTCTCCTTGCCAGCCACTCGTACTGAGTGCTCTCCCTTTTGTCGGCTTCCCACTGCAAATACACAGAACCCAAGAAGGTGAGGTAAACAGCTGAGAAGCCAAAAGAAGAACAAATAGACGGCTTTCTTCTCCAGACTCTGAGAGGACAAACAGTGAAGAAATAGCTTTTGGCCACGGGGCTGAAGAGAAAAACCATCTTTCCTCCAGTTAACTGATCCCAAGCCTCCAAACTGGAGAAAAAATGATCTCGCCTTCTTGATACCCTGAGAAAAATACCTGTCATCCTACAGGAAGGCGGCAGATCACTCCAAGTGTGTGACAGAGAAAAACGGTGGCTGCCAGAGCAGGCCTTCCCAAAGACACAAACGCGTTTTCCATATCGCGCCATTTTTTTGGCACAAGATTAGCCGGTAGAGAAAAGATACTGAAAACAACAGCTGGACCAGCTTTAAGCACAAAGGGAAAAATTTAGTCTGTGAAAACAATTCTAGTATAAAAAAAAAAAAAAAGAAAGAAAAAAAAAGAAAACACTCTGAAGTTTCCAAATTCTGTCAAAAATGGAAGAGATCTATTGCTGACATATCACTTTCATAAATGAATCTGGGATTTCAATCGTATCTGTCCCCAGGACGGCAGCCAGGATGGAGTGCCCGCTGTCCTTACTGTCCGGCACCTCACAGGCACTTGGTCGAGGTCAGCAGCACCCAGGACACAGATCTCACGAAAGAGCAGGAGGGGAAAGTTCAACTGGTCAGGTGGTCATTTTAAAAAGGCCGTAGTTCAGACCTCGCCTCGCTACTTTTAGGTATATACTGCACTCCAGACTCCTCTCATTCATTCATTCATTCAGCAGATAATCACTGAGCACCTACAATGGGCCTCTTCACAATAGCAGGATAAACGAGACACACCAATCCCCTGCTTTCATTCTAACCAACAGGTGAGCAAGACAGTTTCAGATACTTCTAAGTGCTCTGAGGAAGTCAGACAAGGGGACGTGACCCCGGGCACGGTGAGTACCGATGGGATTCTCTGTTGAGGGAAGGCCTCTCTGAGCAGGTGACCAATGACAAGATGACAGGACCTGCAGGCCGACCCTTCTGGAATGACTGAGGTCAGGAGACTAAGATATTACCTCAGATACCCGCCTGGGTGGTCCCAGAAAGTGGTGGTCAATAAGAGGAGAAAACAGACAGTTATAACCCTACGCTTGTTGAAAAATTAAAGATGATAACTAGATTCTCTGTTTCTATATGAACTCAATTTTTCTCAGCTCCGATCCCATTTACAACATCACAGCTGTCTTGGAGTTTGAAGGTAAGAAGAAAGCTCACTTAAGTTCCTAAGAGGCCAGAGCCATATTTATTTGATTTTTTGGCCCTTTAGCAGAGCACTCTATAAACAGTTTTCATAAATGATTATAATACTTCTGACTGGACTTCACCTAAGCACAGCCTTTAGTGCCATCTTTTGTGGACCTGAACTGGTCAAATTCATGTATTTTTTACAGACAAAATGAAAGAGAAACCACCGGTGAATAGGTCAGGCATATTCA
Source organism: Ailurus styani (assembly GCA_002007465.1). Lineage (NCBI taxonomy): Eukaryota > Metazoa > Chordata > Mammalia > Carnivora > Ailuridae > Ailurus > Ailurus styani. Next base: position 1,363,599 of record LNAC01000400.1, on the reverse strand, counting down.
TGATTAGTTTGGAAGGCACTACTTTGAAATTTCCGCTACTTTAGATAGGAACAAAACCTTGGCTTTGATTAGCAAATCCCATTCTTCAAAGCAGTGAAAATTAGTCCTATCGGCTGGGGAAAAATACGCTTAAAACAAGTCACAGAAGTTGAGACATATCTTGAAACTTGTTAACACTTAAATATATCATGTAAGTATATATTCAGTTTCAATAAAAACCAATGTTTTACCACCTACCATCTTAATGTGGGCTTCAGTATCCATATCTAAAATAGTATTTTCTTAAAATATTTCATAATAGTTTTCAGTGCTTTTCCTTGGAGTTTTGTCAATATACCCAAATTTCATCCTACACACAACTTAATTTTTAGCTCCTTTATTTTTAATTTTAGCAAAGTAAAGATTCAGCTTTCAGAAGTAAGACATTACAGACTGTAACCTTTATAGCCTTGATCAGATGGCTCATTTAAAGTGTTGATGCCTCGTGCCTCAAATTACTTTCCAGAGTCAGTTTGTGACCAGTAGTTGTGTCCAGGAGTAACAGAAGCCACGAAGAACATGAAGAACTGCTCCTGGTCAGGCGGTCTTGCAGCAGAATCCCATTTACTGCTGACCTACTCATGGTAGCTCGACCTGTGTCAGGCTCCTGAGCTGCCTGGCCTGGTCATAGGGCAGGACCCACCCCACCCAGGCCTTCGGTCAACCCTTCCCTGGAGCACATGGTTCACTCCCCAAGGAGTTTCTCTGGGCGCCCGTGCAGGCTGGGTGGCGTCCACCAGGATGACTGTCCTGTCTCTACAACCACTGGTTTCTGCTGACCCTGTCCCAGAAGAGCTGCCTGAGCTCCGAGTTCAGTCCTGTTTGCAGGTGTGGCCCTTGTGGGGTATGAGTGCTGAGAGGCTGGACCATAGTCCCCCAGAGGCCACTGTCAATGCCACTGGGCTATGCTTGTCTGCTCCCAGAGGGACCGTATGGACATCTGAATGCTCCCTGCTCTAACTTCATGCTCTGAGGCTGGACTTCTTCAGAGTTGTAACTTAGCTGTAAAGATGCTGCCGGAGCTGGCTGTGAGATGTGCATTGAGTTTACCGGGAAGAAATACAGAAAGTATTTGCCTGCGCCAAGTCATTATTTCTTAGGGGCCTCTAAGAGAATAGTCTGTGAAGGCCTCAAAACTCTGATTCACCTGATTCACAGTGATTTTGCTTTTGTTGCTCAGGACACTGGTGACAATTATCTCTGTGCCAGGCCCACGCTAAACATTATCCGTGCCAGATTATAATAATCTGTGAGCTGGGTACCACGTCTGTTTTCTAGGTGAGAACACTGATGCTCAGACAGCCTAAGTCACTTACCCACCGCACAGAGCTGGTAATGTAGGGCCTGAGAGAAGATGCAGGCCCAGGCTGTGTGGCCCCTCAGCCTGTGGCCTTCCCTCCAAGCCCCAAGGCCTCCTTATGAAGGGGAAAGGGGCCTTCAGGGTCCTAATATGCTCTCTACTCACTGTGACTTCAGGCGGGTGACTTAATAGTGTGTCCTGTCCCTCACTGAGAGATCAGCTAATGACAGGGTATGTCCCATGGAGCCCGGGGAGGTACTCAGCAAGGGTAGGCAGCAAAGCTGCCAATGCTGTGCCTTGTGGGCTGGGTGGGCTTCCAGGCACAGGGCACAGCCGGACAGCTCTGGACGAGGCCTCCTGTCCCACCAGGTGATGCCCATCCATGGGCCGCCCGCAGAGCCAGCCTCGGGGAACCCAGCTCTCCTCCCCACACTTGCCTTACGGTCATTCATGCCATATGCTTCTAGAAGGTAGGGCCTGATGTCTTTATTTCCCCCCTAAAATAACCATCTTATCCCCAGAAGACAGATTAGGTGCTCAGTAAATGCCACCAGTGATTAACAGACTGAATTAGGAAAGAAATCAATGGGTTTTGAGTCTGTGGATGTCTGATTAGTAGACCATGGCCTCCACCCCCCGGGGTCCCAAGGCAGCCACAGTTGGACAGCAAAGAGGCTGTGAGAGGTGAATAGACTCTCAGGAGCCAAATCTCGGGATCACAAAGTTGTGACAAACTCTCAAATGGGGGGGCGGAGGGATGCTGCTGAGAATGGGCTACTTCTTGGCAGGGAACAGGGATTCTCCCTCCAAAATCCACTGGCTCTCCTCCCTCGCTGCCTCTCGTGCGAAGCACACAACTGTCTTGCTTGAGTATTTCACTGACAGGAACCATAAGCAGTTAGACTATGTATTTATTCTACCAGATCCCCAGAGCGTGTTAGTGCTCTCAGCCTCAGAGGAAATAGCTTCTTTTATTTTTCATAAATCTTTGGTGCGTTACCACACCATGTGGTTTCAGTTCTAAGTCATCCCGATATGCTTCACTTAAGACTTTAATTTAGGCAGCAGACAGCCATATGGTAAGTATCATTTGGAGGCAAATCATTACTTTCCTAGAGAACATCTGGGGACGGAGCTGCAGAGGGAGTGAGGGGAGCAGAGAAACCTTAACGTGCACGTTGGACTTCTCGAAGGAACCATGACATTCCTTAGCAGTGCTGGTTCATCAGGATCCATCTTTAAAGTTGATCAAGTGGTCCTCGAACCATCGGACCGGCACACTGTCCCCGCGGCTGAGGGTAAAGGCAGCGCGCATGGGGACGGGCCTCGAAGGCGTGCTCTCTGCCCCCCACCCTTCCGGCGTGGAGAAAACGGCAGTGCTCACTGACCTGCGGTGCTCACCATGTACTTCCACTTGACCACATAGGCGTCTCCCTCGTGGAACTGCCCAATGCTCTGTTTGGGAAGCCTGCTGTAGTCAAATTCGAGGATGTGCCAGACATCCACAGACACGCTGGCGATCTCAAACTGCCTCCTGTCGTCCCCTTCCACCAGGCCGTAGCCACGGCCCACGTTCACCCCGTCCAGCACCGTGCCCGTTGTCACCTGGGGCACTGGCGCCATCAACGCCACATCGTATGGCTTGGCTTCGGCCCTAGGATCTTCCTACGAGAGAATGTAAGGATGCTGGCTCAGCGGCCTGTTGCTAGAGCCATTTCCCGCGACACTCACAGCTGTTTCACTGTTAGTGGATAGCGGAAAAGCAAGGCTTCCCAGCTCTGTCTCGGCATTTCACCGCATTTTGGGCAAAGACTCTGGGGGCCTGAATAGCCCCCGACACCGAATGGGTCGCCTGGAAACTGGGAGGCGCAGGCACGCCTACTTCACCTTGGGGAGGTAGACTATAACGGGAAACCTGTTCGCTGGTCTCCCATAAACCCTGGGAAGGCTTTTAGTGTCAAGGCCTCCTTTGTTGGGACCTCAACCGAGGCCTGAGGTTTAAGATTTGTTTCCCAAAAATACCTTTTGCTGGGCAAGTTCGTTGCTCTTCTCGTTAGGTCTCTTCAGTTCAGTCCAATCAAGAAATTTCTCTTTGAACAAAATTGTCTCATTGTGCTCTGTAAGTCTCCCGAATATTGCCCAATCAGGTCGTCCCTGTCCTTTCCTGCAAGGGTGGGAGGGTGGGGGAGGAGACAGGAAAAGAACAGAGATTAAGCCATAAGAAAACAAAAGAAAGGAACTGAAAACAGACACATGTGGCTACTGAAAACAACTCAGAGTACACTAGTGGTACGGAGAATGAGTGGTTCGTGTGGTCAGGTAAGTGATATTTTAGTATTTCAGCCTGAAGCCTGGCAAAGCTTTGTGTGCATGGAGTTGATGTGCCTGAGTGGGATGTGAATCCCATCAGGACCAGACTTTTCTAGCAAATTCTTGTATCTGGGATCCACTAGGGGTGGCGCACTAGCCTGGGAGCTAGGAGAAGGCAGGAGCCACATGCGCTCAGAGTCCCCTGCAGATGCTCCCCACGTGTCTGTCACTTTAATGGGTAGGTGGGAGGGAGGCCCTGTATTCTCTATTAAGTCCTGTTATGACGAAGCTCTCTGGTGTCCAGCAACAGGTGAAATTCTCCTCTGTTACTAAAAGGAGCATACTTTCAGAGATCATAAAGAGAATGTCTGCATATTTATTTCTAGGCCACCAGACACAACAGCAGCCAGGGTAAGCACAACTGGCACAGAAAAGGAAGTGGCACAGCCCGACCTGGAGGCCTGGTCCTGCCTCAGGATCCCAGAGCTTGAAACGGCTCAGAACGCTGGTAACTGAGAAACAAAGTCAAGGACATGGTGGCTGAAAGAGCTCGCGCGGGTATTGTTCACCCTTCCAAATCAACCTTTGGTTGTGAACGGAGACTGGGACACACATACCCCACGAGCCCACCAAGCAGCGCTCACTGGGGCCCCTGAGACCTGTGCTCCGTCACGTCCTGTTTCGTCAGGACTCGGGTTCTGACGTCACAGCTAGGGCACCAAAGGAGGCTGCCTGTTCCTAGGGAGACTGCTCGGGGAAAGCACGGTATACAGACACTCCCACCTCGTACTCCCGCGGACTCTGGGAACCAAGTACCAGCATCGCTGGAGAATTCAGGACTCCCTCGTGAGGCTGGAGTCTTTCATGGCAAATGTGTGGATGACCATGTCTCATATAAAGTTTACTCTGCAGACTTGCTAGGATGCCTATCAGCAGAGCGCTTGCTGTCAGCTTTAGACAATGGTTTTTTATGTTGGGAGTCAAGCAAACACGAGAGGCAGCAGGTGGCAGGGGGAGGGGGAGGCTATGAGCAGGAGCGCACGAACGTCTTCCTCCACGCGGACTTCCATGTTCGAAGTGGGCTAAGTCTGGACACCTCAGTGCTTCAGCCCCCTCGTCGGGTAGGAAGGGCTCGGGGCTTACTCTTGGCTGCCCCGTAGGAGGAGCCCTGAGGAGGCTCTTAAGACACGCTGACACATGAGACTCACCCCACAAGAACTGAGAATACATCACTGGTGCTGGCGCTGGGTGTGGGCCTGGCCTGTGCATTTTCTTAAAGCTTCTCGGTAATTCTGATTTGGGACGTGGCGAGAAACACCGGGCTAGGGACTCACTCACCTACTCCCCGTCAGGAATATTAAAGTTACAGTCATTATTTCAATACGGTATCCTCCCTCTCACTCCCTGTCCCCCAAGAGGCACAGACACCATCTACTGCCAAATAAACGGTGAATCCTGGAATTCAAGAGCTATGCTGAGAAGGTGTGAAATGAGAAGGAAATATGTCGCTTTGGCCCCTTCAGATCAAGGGCGAAATTCCAGGTCCTGGGAAGCTTTTCGGATCAGCATGTAATCTGTTTCGACAACTGCTACTCATCTGCCAGGATAGCACCTGGAAGGCCGTAGGTGGGGACAATTTGTTCACCTCAAGAAAGACTGAACGCAGCGTCCGGAAGATGACAGCATCCATGTTTCTGTGTCAGTTAGGCAAAAGCTAAAGAAATATTCTTTCTGTGAGTATTCAGGGTACTGCCTGAAGTTGGGGATGAAAAGGGAACCCTAGGGAGATGACAGCAGGCCAGCGTGGTGGGGACTCAGGCCCGCTGAGGGAATCCGCTCGCGCTTCCTTCCACACCATCGGCAGGTGACGGGATTACCTGGGAATAAGCGGGTTGCATTCTCCAGGATCCAAGGGGTTGATATCACAGTTCTCATAGTCAAAGGTTCCGTTCCATAAGTGCTTTGCCAGCTGAAAAGCTATTTTCCGTTGTGCTAATGTGACTTCTTTCCCGTGCCACACGTACACTTCACTACCGAAGTCAAACACCAGTACCTGGGAAGGTGGCAGAGAAGAAGGGGTTAACTTCAGAGCCCTGCTCAGGTCGAATGAGGGTGTGCACTGACCTAGTATGATGGGTGGCACAGCTGGCACCGTCCCGTGGCTCTGATTTCCATCCTGTCCTGAACTCACCAGCTCCCTGGAGAGTTATTTTACTGCATCTTCCCACCTGCTTTCTTTCCCTTCTTCTCCCCTGTCCCGTTCCTCTGTTCTTTCATTCACTGAGCATGTACAGCAGCCACTTCTTAAACACTAGGCCCCAAGGACCAGTGAGGTGGTCTCCTCTCTGTAGAGTTCCAGCACCCTCCAGAGCAGAGACCATACTGTACTGACGTTTACAGGACTTTAGGAAGTGTCTGCTGACTGAATACGTGAATGTAATGCCATTTCTTATTTCCATGCCTGTGGTTCATCTGACTCCTCCTTCCTAGAATAATTTCTTCCTTTCTGTCCAGCACTCCAAATCCTACTCAACTCCCAGTGAGGCTCAACTGCACCTTCTCTTTAAAATTATTCCAGATTATTTCTTCTCTGTGATTTTGTTTTTCCATTTAAATGCCCATGCGTGTCATACAATCCACCTAGCTTGGGAAGACGTTCTTTCTAATACTCCTATACCCGATGAAATTTAAGGTTCCCTTGTGTCTTCCACTTTTTTCGCAACACGATGGTAATGACAATGTATGTATTTAGTAAATATTTACTGGTATGAGAGAAAAAAGCTAATATATTACTTGGCAAACCCAAATTATATAAACATGCATCTATTTCTGAAACTTAAGGACTGAACAAATTTTCTTTAATATTTAAGGATCAAGAGACAGGGCTAAGGAGTATTTATATCTTATTCCCTGGTCATACTGAGATATACTTGACACAGAGCACCATGTAAGTGTAGGTAGAAGGCATAATGACTCGACTTACATGCATTGTGCAATGATTAACCACATTTAGCTTAGTTGACATTCATCACCTCATACAGATAGGAAAAGAACAAAAATACAAAAAAAAATTTACATTTTGCCTAAAACAAAAAGCCTTCAACAACCCATGTCTCCTCTGAACAATATTGTGGATTCTATCCTCATATTTAAGATGGAGTGATGCTTTGAAATCACAAGTAAATATCCTATAAAAATATGTCACTGTTCCACACCAGGCACGACCACCGGCCCGTGGTTCTCGGGCACTTCGGTCAGTTTTATTGGACAACCCCGTGCCAAACGCTCTCTTGGCAAGGGCGGTACCCACGCACTGTACCTCTTTTGACTGCAGAAGGGAGCACTTGGGAATCTTCCCCCAGTAGTCGTCATCAGGGACAAGTTTGTCGTCCGTCAGACGGTAAATGCAGTTTGTTTCAATTATGGCTGTTTCATAAAGTTCGTCTTCTTTTGGGTCTCCAGCAGCTTTGGGAGGAGAACAAGAAGACAGAATGACATTTTACACTGAAAAGTGGCCGGTTTAGAAGAAGGAAGTAGGGGATGAGAAAAGCCTTGCGATGCTCTGAAAACACAGTAAACTCTTACACTGGTAACTGGTTTGGCCGCCCAGAAGCTTCCAGAAGTCTTTAGCCGCATGAGTGTGTGTATTAATTCCTTCTTCGATAGTCTGGACATAAGTGGCTCTACAACCAAGTTCCCTCTTCGTCTGAATTAAACTTGCGAGTTCGGAGGCCTGGAAAAAGGAGGAGCACAATTACCTAGGTAGACAAGCCTGTGGTGAGGCAGAGTGGCACATACTGAAGTCAGAGGCGAAAAATGGCGGGTCTGCAAAGGGGACCAGTGACCACAGGGGCTGCAGGCACCAGGTCTTGGGTATTTTCAGCAAGGTCAGGAGAATGGAACTCAAGGACCAGGGGCTACAATTCTCTATGGCAACAGTTCTTTGTTTTCAAATTCAATAGGTCACTTGTGAAGTTCTGGAAAAATACCCATTCTCTGGGCTTTTGCCCGTGAGTTTCTCATTCAATAAGCCTGTAGCAGCATTTCATAGGTACCTGGGATAAATGGCTTTGAAGTGATATGCTAGTTCCTTTTTCACACAGGAGTGAGAATAGGACTTAAAAACTGGAGAGAGAGGTCATAATCCTTCTAAAACTTCCCACTCATGCACCTAATGAATGCTTGTTTGAGAGACATTCAGCAAAAGAAATACTGCCTCTCCCTTCTCACTTGAATGAAACATTTGGCATTCCTTGTAAAGACAGAGCAACTGGTAGAACATTCTATCGGTGTCTAAAGGAGGTGCTTAGCAGAACATTTTTTTTATTTTTCAGATACCAACCTTTGCCTTTTCTATGACATTTGCAAACTCTCCTACCCACACGAAACAGTAATGGGGAGAGAGTAGGAGGAAGCAGTCCCCACTGTTGAGGGACGAAGCTCGAGGTTCAACCAGTCTGGTCTGCACGTGTCTTCTTCCTGTAAGGCAGGAGGCAAAGAGTCACCATCTTGCCAGAGAGGAGAACTCTCCAAGCCATAGGAAGGGCCAGGAAGCACCCCTGCTACAGGCTCTTACAGTTCTACAGATTCCTATCTACCAATACCGGCTCCATGATGCAGAGTGGTAGAAGGGGGTTTCTAGTGACAGCCTTCTAGATTACTCTCCCGTGTTAGTGCTTTCCTAAACGTCATCATGTGTCTTAGGACCCCACTGGCGTCCTTTTACAGCACATATGTGCATTAATTAAGTCCCCTCCTCCAGGAAAGTTAGCATATGTGCTCCTCTCTCCCTTCCAACTTGTCTCCTGGCCCCTTTCCCTGCACTCAGCCCACCTCCTGCAGTCCATAGTCCCTGCCAGCCACACCGCAGGTGAGGACATGCCTTCACAAGCATCATCTTCCTGGGGGCTGCCACACTAAACCCAGGGCATTCTTAGAGGGAATCAGCTTGGAGGGAAGCACTGCTTTGTGCTGCTTTCCACGCCTTCTCCTAAATGACTATTGATTTAGGCCTTTCCACGGTCACACTGATAGTGTCATCTCTGGGTCAGAACTTGGGGATAGATGCTAGTTATTTGCGCTCGTCACTAAAACTCCAAATGCACTAAAAAGGCCAGCGGTCATGCGGAAACACATGGGACACCCTCCATGAAGAATACTCCACCAGCCTCTTCGTGATTACTCTAGGGTAGCCACTCAGAGGCAGCCAAGGCTCTCCTCATAGCCCACGGCCTCTCTGGCCCTCTCCCATGCTATTGACAGAGGGTGTGCTAGAGTGGAAATCTAGGTCGGCTTCCGTTGCCTCTGCTTTCCCTGGATTCTCCCTCCAAGAACTTGCATCTCTGCCTCTGGCCGACACTGACCTTGCTCACCTCAGCGAGGAGAACTGAGTGGACAGAGCCCCCACGAAGACTTCGGGGACTGTTGGAACTGCACAGCGTGGTGGCAGGGCTCAGGGGGCAAGGGGAGGCAGCAGCAGAAGCTGAGCTTCTGGAATGGGAGAGACCTGGGTGCAAATCCAGCCCCGCCACTCAATAGCGCCGTGACCTCAGGCACGTCAATAACTACTCCAAGCGTCACATCTCCTACCTCACGGGATTTTGTGAAGCTTAGGGGACAGGAGGTAGCACAGCACCCAGCCCGCAGTAGGTTCTCAAAGAGCATGTGTTCCCTCCCTGTGACAGTCAGGCCTCCCCGTGTTACTGGACTCAAGCGCCCTGCTCCATGCGTGGTTCCTCCCCACGGCTCCTGAGTACCTTTAATCTGTAAGAGCATCAGCTTCTTGTAGGGCACTGCGCTGTTGTTGGAATTCTGTTCGGTCAGGTTGACGCTCCGCAGGCTGATGTTGCTAAAGTTTTCTTTACTGGCTAAACCTGCCAGAGTGACTTCTGAGAAGTTGGAGTTGGCAGACACTGGGAGGGTTGAATAAAGAAACAATGGGGGAGGGGGAGTAAGACAGGCAGGTGAAATGACAACGTTTGCAGTCAGAGATTCATCATCGACTAGCTTTTTCTCAGAAAGTTAATCCTGAAAGGAAGCCCATCCTCAGGTGTGGGTGACGAGGCAGTTGAGTGCTGAGCCCCTGTACTCAGGATTTAACTCTGTCCTGAAAGTATCAGCTGCTTGCAGACGCAAATCACACCTCCCTTTGGAGAGGGACGAGAATCAAGGGACAATGTGGACCTTCTCTTTTGGTATAAAATCAGGAGCCGGACACACATGTCGCGATTCCACTGAAAGCCAATATAATTCCTAATAACGTTTAGATGTTAACACAAACACACTCAAAGGGAGGCTAGGAGGTATCTTTCAACAAAAGTCTTTATATGTAGAAAAGCAGGCACTCTTGTAGGGATGGGTTAGTCCTAATCTTTCTCCTGGAGGCAAAGTGATCAACTAGATAATCCTTTGAGGTCTTCCGCCCTCAGACTTAAGACCCTTGTAACAAGATGCTGGGTTTTCCATGTACACCAACAAATGTGTGACGTGTTAGTCATCACAAAGCCATGCCCAAGCCCCCCAAAGTGGAGGCAGAGGGAAAATACCTGAAATTTGTGCCAATAAGCCTTTATTTCTTCAACTGATTGTTTTTTAAAAATGTCTTGGCTAGAGAGAAATTCAGAAAATTATTTTGCTGGGATTAGCGTCTTAACACTACTTGACAATTCATATGGCACAGAAGTTTTGAAATATTATTTTCTTAGTCAATCGGTTATAATGAAAAGACTCAACTGCTTCATGTAAATACTATATTTCTAAGAAAAACTTTTGGGGCACCTGGGTGGCTCAGTGGGTTAAAGCCTCTGCCTTCGGCTCAGGTCATGATCTCAAGGTCCTGGGATCGAACCCCGCATCGGGCTCCCTGCTCAGCAGGGAGCCTGCTTCCTCCTCTCTCTCTGCCTGCCTCTCTGCCTACTTGTGATCTCTCTCTCTCTGTCAAACAAATAAAATCTTAAAAAAAAAATCTAGGATTAGGAAAAGCAGTAATTTCAGACATTTGCTCATGAGAGATCAAATAATTTTTTCTCAAACAAGATTAAGTGGGGAATTACTGTGTTTGGGCTCTACAGAGCTGAAAATGGGTTGAACTACAAAGCCCGGAAGCATCCTTCTCCTCCAATCTCTTGAAAGAAAACTCAGCAAAACAGGATAGCTTAAATTAACAAAGTACAGGGTGCCTGAGTGGCTCAGGTCATGATCTCAGAGTCCTGGAACGGAGCTCCGCGTAGGGCTCCCTGCTCAGCGGGGAGTCTGCTTCTTCCTCTCTGCCTGCCTCTCTGCCTACTTGTGATCTCTCTCTCTGTCAAATAAATAAATAAAATCTTCTAAAAAAATAAAGTAAGTAACAAAGTGAACAGATGCCCCATGCTCTAAGGATTTCTGCGAAAAGCCTTTGCATTCCAGGCCGGCGTGCACGTATGTGTGTGCAAACTTACTCATTTTTATTTGACGAGCATCTTTTGAGCACATGATTGGCCTCAGCAAGGCAGAAAAAGAGGATTAAAGTCACCTAATCACCAGACCCCAACACAGAGGCGGAGTGGTAGTTCCACATACTCACTCTTTTCTACTTTCATCCGCTTTGACTCCATGAAGGCAACGTTTAACCTCTGCTCCGTGTATTCCTGAAGGAGATCTTCTCTGGCTGCCAGCATTTTCAAGGGGTTTTTGGAAGCCTGAACCCGACGCTTGGGCCTCACTGCGCGCTTGTGCTCGGCCACAGAGGAGGTCAACCTGGGAGCAAAGTGGAGTTGTAGCGCTGGTCTGCATATCACCCACACCTGGTTTGCCTGGGGGTCTCTGACCTGAAATAACAGTCTCTACAATTTTACTTCCTGATTTCGTTGTAAGTCTTACAAGTCCTCCTCCTGCCCGCCACTCCCTGACACGGAGACACAGAATCTTGGAGATGGGGGATTCAGGCCCATTTAGTCTAAGATCCCAGAGGCTCCCGGCCCTACACACCACACCACACCCTGTAGTCTCTCCCTGGACGTGCACCTGATGCTTCATGGGGCAGCCCATTCCACTACTAGAATGTTCTGAAGGGTAGGAAGTTCTTCCCCACCCTTCCCACAACCATGGATGCTTCCTCCTTCTCCCGCTGGAATATTACACACGTCTACTTCTTCTGTCCCTCGCGAGCCTTTCAAGAATTTGTAGCCATTTGCAGTCATTGCTGCTTGATTTCTCTTTCCTCCAGAATAAACTTTGTTTTCACATAAGGTGGTTTTAAGTTCCCTTCAGAACTCCACCACAACTAGCCTCCTCTCAACGCTTACTGAAAAGTAACTACTGCTCTGAAGAATATACTGAAATAAAACAGGCCCAAGAAGCCAACAACAACTGCCATGCACTCACACAACTCTCTGCGGGCAGATGAGACTCGGGGAGGTGGGCCAACAGGTCACACAGTTTCCTGACAGATTCCGCTCCTACTCTGAGTTTCCAACTGCATGGCCTCTATGCTATGATATGTAATTCTGTCCTCTGTGTGAGAGTGTGTGTGTAAACATAGCTATAGCTATATAGATAGAACGATTTAATGTCATTAATTTAATGACATTTGGGTTGGGAGAAGAGGAGAAATGGTTAAAGAACTGTGTATGCAAATACACAAAATTTCATTTAAAAAGGTGGGAAATGGCAAACTTCATTTTTTAAGATAGGAAATTGAGAAAAACTGAAAAAAAAAAAACCCCAGAAATATGCAAAATGTGTATTTGGAACAGCTTATAGGTAAATGTATGATGACCCCACTGTCTTCTGGAAGAGATGGTCACTCAGATAAATTTGTGGGGAGGAGTCAAATGTGGTCCATGGCTGTGGACATAGCCTGCCCAGCATATATTCTCCCTGACTTCTAGAAGGAAAACCTTGACACTGGCTCTGGCTCTGAAGGGCAGCCAGAGACCAGCTCTGGCCAATCCACACCTTCTACCCTCTGGGCTACAGTGATTGCGCTAGGGCTGGGCTTGGACCCTAGAAAATCAAGCCTAGAACTTGGGCCGGAAGGAACTGCTGAGGAGAGAAGCTCCCTGCACTGGAGTAGCCAAGCAGGTGGCTGAAACAGCCACAGCGGGGGTGGCCACCGTCCACCACGTGATTACAGCTTGGCGGCGGCAAAGCAGCCCAAAAGAAAACCAGCAAGGGAGAGACCTCGTTCTGAGGAGCCTCTGGAACGTAGTTCATACCTGCACTTTTCAGTGAGTGAACCTATAAATCCCTCCACTCCTTTCTTTTGCCGAAGGCCATTTGACTTGGATTTCTTTCTGGCACCTGCAACTGAAGGAATCCTAAAACCAAGATGGCTTTCCTGAGGTGGTTTAGTCATGATCCTATGTGAAGAGTGACCCTTGGTCATCACTAAAAAGACTCTCAGATCTATTCATTTCATAAATTATTGGAGGTTAAGTAACCTGCTTTATTGATTTTCTAGTCCATTGTGTTAAGTTTGAGCCCATGTGATAAAGATATTTTTCAAGGTTACAGGCACAAGTTCAATAGGTCAAACAGAAGACAGTATAGAGATCTCTGGCCAAATTTATGTTCATCTAAAAATCTGCAAAACAATATTCAATTATGTGACAAATCCAGCGACATTACTTCTATGGGCCGGGGCAAACATCCCCGTGGCACACGCGGTCTACGTCAGACCTCCTGTCCGAGCGCACGTCTGTTCCGGAGCGCATGTTATCTACCCAGTGGGTGAAAGATGGAAACTGAAATAACTCACTTAGGGGCATAAGGATCGAAAATGACATCGAAATCCTCGTCCAGCTCCACAGGGCTTCGTGGCACAGTGTCATCCATGCTGCGGTAAAATCTGGCAAAGGTCTCGTCATCGTCCGGCTTCATCACCTCCTTCACGGATTTCCCAGTGACCGTGAGTACCGTCTCCTGCATCCCACCAACTACAAACAGACAAAGCGAATTCATGACCTCGGATTTGTGTCAGAACACTACCGCAACTACAGTACACAGTACCTTCAAAATTATTTCCCTCTTCGCTCCTGGAACGGAGCAGAGAGAATGTGATAGTGATGCCTGGGGTCCTGTGGATGTTTCCTGGGCCTTCCTGACATCTTACGGAAGGACTGTCCATCTGCACGATGCAGATGCAGGAGAGGAGGTGATGAAAGCCCACCGAGCATTTCTGAACTACTGGAGGCAGGAATGCCCTCCGCCTCATTCTAGAGAAGAAATCGGTAAAAACTTTTTCTGGAAAGGGCTGCATAGCAAATATTGTAGGCTGTGCGTGGGAGGCTAAAGGGCCCGTGTGGCAAGCACTTAACTCTGCTATTGTACAGAAGGGACTCTTCGCAACACATTTGCAAGGGAGCATGACTTCGTTCCAAACAAACATCATTAACGAAAACAGGCAGAGCTGGATTCATTTCCTGTCCCGCTGAGCTCGATCACCGTCACATACATGTAATGTGCTTCGAGTTGTTTGAGTTCCTTGCCAGTTTGTTATTACATTACACATTTATGTTGCTGGTATAAAGCAGCTGTCAACGTTTCTATCCCCAACCTGTTAGGAGGTCACTGTCAACAGTAGCGACTCCCAGTGCTTAGTATGTGATCAGTTTCAAGTACTGGACATCTTTTAAAGATTTATTTTGAGAGAGAGAGAGAGAGAGAGAGCACTTGTGCACGTGCATGTACTTTGGGGGAGGGGCAGAGGGAGAGGGAGAGAATCCTCAAGCAGACCCTGCACCCAGTGTGAAGGCTGATGTTGGGGCTCGATCTCACAACCACGAGATCATGACCTAAGCGGTAATCAAGAGTGAGCCACCCAGGCATCCCTCAAATACTGGACATTTTTATTAAGAGATAACACTAGTTCTGCATATTATTCCTTTACTTTGTATACCTCATGGACGTTTGTACTGACGTATTTATTTCAACATCCATTCAGAAATCACTTGCAATATGTCATCTGCTACCTTATTAGAAACGGACAGATGGGGTCCCTGCATGGCTCAGGTCATGATCCCAGGGTCCTGGGATTGAGCCCTGCATTGGGCTCCCTGCTTCTCCCTCTACCTCTGCTCCCTGACTCATGCTCTCTCACTCTCTAAGTTAAATAAATAAATAAAATCTTAGGGCGCCTGGGTGGCTCAGTGGGTTAAAGCCTCTGCTTTCGGCTCAGGTCATGATCTCAGCGTCCTGGGATCGAGGCCCGCATCAGGCTCTCTGCTCAGCAGGGAGCCTGCTTCCTCCTCTCCCTGTCTCTCTGCCTACTTGTAATCTCTCTCTCTGTGTCAAATAAAATCTTTAAAAATAAATAAATAAATAAATAAATAAATAAATAAATAAATAAATAAATAAAATCTTAAAACAAACCCAAAAACCTGACATATGCAATTTAAATTTCATTGAATGAAAGTTCATGTCAATTTGTGTAATATCTGCTTTCAAGTATAAAAGCAAAATTACTGTGTTCCCAGTCCTGATTGAGTGATGTCCCAAGGACTGAGTGGGACTCAGAACTAATCTTATTGGAGTTCCCTGATCTAGAACAGTATGAAATGAATCAGACCCGGGTAATCTAATCATTCCTGACTTCCTTTTTAAAATGATAACAAAGATAATGCTTTCGCTATGACTCCGTGAAGTCAAACAGAAAAGACCATTTAGCTGAGAGAAAAAGCCATCAGAATTGCGATTTAGAGATTTTGAGAGGAAAACGGGGTTTTCATTTTAGGTTTCCTTAGCTACTCATTGAAATATGAATCACAGCGAGCTACAAGCACAAAACCCAAAGCTTAGCTCCGGCTTCCAGTATGTACCTTTGTTATTCAACCTCCTTAGAAAGGTTTCCAGCCTGTCCAGCTTCAGGTCCGATTCCAACTGCATGTCAGGTCTGGCTTCGATATCTAGGTAAGCAGAAACCATCCATGAGACAGTGCCACGGGACTCTTCTGGTCTTAGACCCATGGGCATATCAGCTGCCTAGGTGACTTACCTTCCAAGGGCTTAGAAACTGGTGTGGTGCCCCTTGCTTTACTGCAGATAGGAGACGCTACTGGAGTTATGGCTGTGGGTGACGCCAAACCTGCAGACCATCAAAGGAGCTAGTTAGTATCTCAGGATCATTTCTGGAAATTTCTAGGACCTTGCTGGATCTCCACCAGTCCCAACGTAGGCTTTACAACTTATAGACCTTACACGCAGGCACGCATGTGCACACGTACGTATGTTCAGCAGGTATCATTGCTACGCAGGACAATTGCAGAGGTAGATAGAGTTTTATAGTTTCTAAGGTTTACAGTAGCTGAGGAGCTGCCACTCCAAAAGGAACAATGAAGACTGGTGAGAAAACGTGTCTGTAACACATAAATGGAATAGAAGAGTACGTAAGGCATCAGAATATACTAGAACACATGGAGTTGTGCATCCTGAAGGCCCTTTATGTGGTGGAGGTAGTTCAGGAGAAAGTATATTTCCACCACGGCCCAGAGAGGCAGTGGAGAATGGGCCATGTCAGACCAGCTGCCGAGTGTTCCCCGACACTGGGGTCCCGCAGGCTGACACGAGGTAGGGCAGTTTGGCCTTTAGGGGCATCAGTCAGAGTGTTATTTTACTGAGCAATAACCTAAGGAGTACTAACCTTTTAGAAGAAAGATACAGAAGAGGATACATTTAAATTGACTGATGATTGCTGAAGGTTCGTATCCATCTCAGGTGCGGCTGGGAACTGGCTAAATGCTTTCACATACATTTATCAAGAAGCAGAGTGGAGGGGATGCCGGGGTGGATCACTCAGTTAATCGTCTGCCTTTTGGCTCAGGTCATGATCCCAGGGTCCTGGGATCGAGTCCCGAGTCAGGCTCCTTGATCAGTAGGGAGCCTGCGTGTCCCTCTGCCTGCTGCTCCCCCTGCTTGGGCTCTCTCTGCCTGTCTCTCTCTGACAAATAAAATCTTTTAAAAAAAGCAGAGTGGGGAATTTTTTTTAAAGTATAAAGGTTAGGGACGTATGAAAGAAAGGCATTCCAGCACAGAGAGGGTATCTGGCTGGAACAAGAAACCTTAATAAGGACAAAGATGAGTACCTTTTTCCTCACCTAAGTAGAAGAGATTGCAAAGGAAAGTAATTAGTGCATTTACAAAGAACAAAATGAGATGTTAATGTTCTTTGTATTCATTTGTAATAAATGTGAAATCATTAGATGACACTGTCCCTTTAAGCATCCCTCAAAGAACAGCATTTGCAGAATATGTAACTCACTACCACTTATTAGGAAAAATAAGTGAATGAATTGTTCTCCTCCCGTTCACTGGAGAGGGACGTATAACAGCATAAAACTCTTACAGAAAAATATTGAAATGTGGTTTAAAACTTCAGTTTTAGGTGATATTCTAGAAGTATTTCTTAATAGGTACATATATTTGCTTGATGATGTCTATAAAAATTCAAACATTTATTTCCATGACCAAACCTGCAAAAGGTTTATGTCACTGAGAAAGCAAACTTTCTCGAAAGATAATAAAGTAAAATCTGGTATCACAGGCAGTACAGGTACTGTAAATCATCACCTACTAAGAGGATGCATGGGAGACATCCGAAGAGTTCTAAGCTCTGAAGCTCAGAGAACTCTGGCCCTCCGGACCGCTAGGGCGCCCCCTGCTGCCCATTCAGGCAGCAGCACACGCAAGAGCTCCCAGAGGTGGGACATCCCTTTCCCAACTACAGGCAAGGGTTTCTCCCTAATACAACACCGTTAAAGAAAGCACTCCCCGTACCCCTTCTCAGTGAATTCTATCTGCAATAACCAGCCACCTACTCTCTTCAGAGACATTTTCATAGCTCTTTTATTCAAAGGCATACTTTGAGAACTTTCCTTTCAGGAGAATCGTAGAATGCCATAGGAACTAGAGAGCACCAACCATTAGGTACAGTCGAGGAACATCAAACCATCTTAACGAAGTGAGGGGAGAGCAGAGTCTTCTGGAGTGGGTAGGAAAATCAGGGTTGATATGCAGCAAGCCACTGAGCTGAGAAGTCTCTGTGGCTGTGGTGTAGGGGCTATGTTATTCTGCAAAGTGTGAGTATAGCACACTAGATGCCATATTACTGCAAATCAGAAAGAGCTGATGATTCCAATGAAACATGTAACAGCAGTTGGTAAAAAATATTAGAAAAACAGGATACAGTTTTTTCCTTAGATGAAAAGTACAAGACAATTATTTCCTGAACCAGCCATATAGCACCTATTAAATAAAGATCCTGGATTTGTTCAGGAAACATGAAAGCAAACTCCTGCATTAAGGGATAAGAACTTCTCTGACCTTGTTCTCCAAATCCACTTCCTCTGACATCCCTGTGGACAAGGGCAGTGTATTTGGTAATAAGGGCCTGCTTATAAATAAATGGTAATCTTTAAGATGGAAGAAGAAGAAAGAAACCAAAGTTAAAAGTTACCAGGAAAAAAGTCCAGGCTAAAAGTTGGAAGATGGGAACTCTGGTTCAAGTTCCCAGCTTGAGTTCTTAACCAGCATGGGCCTCAGGATCTGCTTTTGTTAACACAAGGATGGGGCTCAGGCCAAAGTCGTTTAACATGAGTATACAGGTCTGTGATCTGATGAAGAAAATAGGCAGCTACCACCTCATTCGGTGGGAGCAAATTACTTTCTGTTTTCTTCCACCAAGATTTGAGTTAATCACAATGCAGGGTTTCCCCGCCCTTCCTTCTGCAAATATTTATTATGTGCCTACAATGAGTTAGGCACTATTTATAAGTGAGGATCCTGGAAGGTTTCCAGGGAAGAGAAGCATGAACTGAGAAAGCTGATGACAATGTACGTTAGCTCTAAGGGCGTGTGAGCACTTACATCACTAAGTCAGGAAATTTGTTTTTAAACAATACCTTAGGAAATGAAGGTATATGCATATAGGTGAAGAAGGGACCTCAGATTTTTACCATTTCTCACCGGATATGGAGCCTCACAGCTTTACTGACCATGTGAGGCAAAAAGTGACTTCACTGACCATGTGAGGCATTGGTCAATTTCATTAATCTTTCAATACTGGCCTCAAATTAGTTCTAACGGCTCAGTGGCAAAGAAGTGACCGTCTGCAGGGAATCCCACTTCCTCTGAATGGCATACATCTTTTAAAAATCTATTAAAACCTCTCTCTAGAAATAGGGCTTTGTAAGCCAGCGAACTCTGGTTTGATGGAAAGAGACCTAGGAATTACTCTAAAAAAGAGAAGACATAAACCCCTTCTTCATTGACAAAGGCTTCTTTGGGTTAACTGATTGCCAGGTGGCAAGAAAATGAAAATAATTTAAAAGCAATTATGGGAAAGGACTAAGATTTGTTAGAAGATTTGCAATTGCTTTTGAAACCTGTGCTCAACTTCCAAATGGCTAAATTCTGGACGCCTGGGTGGCTCAGTTGGTTAAGCAACTGCCTTCGGCTCAGGTCATGATCCTAGAGTCCCGGGATCAAGTTCTCCGGGCTCCCTGCTCAGTTCAGTGGGGAGTCTGCTTCTCCCTCTGACCCTCCCCCTCTCACGCGCGCTCTCTCTCATTCTCTTTCAAATAAATAAATAAAATCTTAAAAAAAATAAAGCACCAAATGGCTGAATTCTGAAATGTGACTAACTGTATTATACTTCTTACATGAAGATGATGCCATTCAGGAAGAAAAGGTTTTCAGTAGGAAGAGCTCCCCAAATCTACCCAAAAAAATGCTTGTACAACTTCAGAAAGAGTAAAAACTAAAAAAGACCATGGCTTGATTTTTTAAATTGAGTTATCACAGGCCACCCTCCCTTCTGTGGGCAACAAAGCGTGTGTGTCTCCCCACCCCTGCATGCACACCTGCACACACGTTCCCGTGCACACACGTGTGCGTGCGTGCACACCCACCCACACACCCACCCACACAGACTCTGACCTTTCTTCACCATTCTGCCAGCCACTGTAAACTGGGTGGAGTCGTTGGCCGCCCCCTTGCCTTTTGTCTTCCAGGCTTCTTCTCTGACAGTGATGAGATGCTTCCTCTCTTCGATAGTCATCTGGCTCTCTCGACTTTCTGTGACCCGCTGTTTACAAAGCATGCCAGGGAGAAAACGGGACAGGGAAACGACAGAGCTGTGAATTTCAGCACGCAGCGTTTCATGAGCCGAAGAGCAGGCAAACAAACAGGAGGGCTACACTGTCCAAAAATGTCCGTAACCGTTCTGGTGGAAATAGGTGGGGCGTCCTTACTCCCAGCTTGGGAGAGAGATCACCACCACCAACACCGAAAATTTAGGTTAAAACTTTTTTTTCCCCACTCGTTCGTTTGGACTACTGGACCGCCAAGATGATACCTTGTAAAAATAAACTAAAATAGAGACTCTCTTCCATGCCATCCATTTCGAAGTTGCTCAGTTGTACCGAGCTAGCTAAACTCCGCCGATTAGGAAATTTCATCCATCTGCTCTCACAAAAGACATGGTCAATCCAGAAAAATCTTATCCCCTTTAGTTCACAAGGACTGTGGTCAAGTATAAAAGACAGAAAGCTGAGTAGGAATGGGGTGTGCTACAAGGTTTTCTGGACCTCAGCATGTTCCTCCTAGACAACTCTGGTACGTGGCCAGTCAGGAAAGCAGGTCAGCCCCCGAAAGGGACTTCTGGGTCCCAGTGTGTCTGACAGGGAGAATGAATCATGCTATGGACATAACCTACATACAGACTAACATTTCTACCTAAAACCTGCTTTCAGAAGCTTCTAATTGTGGTTCTGGAGATACCTGCTTCTTCGGTTTCTAAGGCCTTTGGTGAACTCACTTGGCCTGGGAGGAAGAGGCTGAGGGGACTGAGGGAGGCCGGGAGAGGGGAGGAGTGAAGACAGGACTGGGCTGAGGTGAGAGGAGGAGGAGCAGGAAGAGGCAAAGGACCGGGTGCAGGGCGCTGGGGCCAGCAGAGGGGAAGGAGGGACGGGGTGTGGACGACGGTGGTGGGTGACACCAGGGAGAGAGGTCCTCAGTGGCTGGTAGGACAGTTTGCTTCCCCTCCTCCTCCACGCTGTCTCTCCTCTCACCACCAACCCCTCTCAGAGTTACTTGGAATTAGGGTCAAATTAGGCACAGATCATGAGGGGGAAATGAAAGAAAAGGGCTTTTTAATTTTTTGGCCATTTTTTGTTTTAGTAAAATTTAAAGTTTACCAAGTGGCAGGGAGCATGGGACAGGGAGAGAGGCAGGGGCTGTGGGAGTGAATGCTGAGGAAGGAAGAGAGGAAAAGCCTCCTTCCCCAGAGCATGAGCTTCCCTCGCTCACTCTGCTTCCCACAGCCAAGATTTCTCCTATGACAGGGGCTCCAAAGCTGGTGTGGCCTCCTGGCTTTGTGCTTTGGCTTGAACCTCAGCCCCTTAGCAGACCTGAGGTGCGCCGTTCCTGCTGGGGCTTTGCTTTCAAACTACAGATGAGCTCGCCTTAACCTCTTCTGGCGGGTTCCCCAGCTCTTCTTCTCTTGTTAGGAGTTTTTCCTTGGATAAGAAGCAACAAAGGTCAAGGCAATCATAGACCTTCCACTGACCCAAGTCAGAAAACCAAGAGAGTCCTAAAGGGGACACTTCCCTTAACTGACCAACAGGAAAAAACAAAAAACAAAAAACAAAAAACAAAAACTTCTAGATTCATTCAGCAAGAAAGTAGAGATCAGCAAAGTTAATCCTCCTGAAGCACTGGAATGATGGAGGGTAAGACAGGAGATGGTTCTTTCTCTCCTTTCCAGGAGAGATGTGCATAAAACCATATTGGCACCGGACACATTCGGGTTAAGCCATAAGCATGAACTTCGCCATCATCTAGTTCATGAATCGTTTACAGAATTCTTCTACAGAGCAATCACAGCCAGAATGGATTTTGAGATCTTTGGTAATTAAATTAAGTAAAAACCCCTTTCCTGAAGAGACAGTGGGGGCTAGAAGGGACAGGGGTGGAGGGGAACAGACACAGATGGAAATGGGCTGTGCATGGAACACTGCATCAAGGGTACATTTCCTCATCTTCATCACTGTATTGTGAGCTAGACCGAACATTTGTGTGCCCCAAATTTCCTGTGTTGAAACTTCATCCCCAGTGTGATGTCTTAGGAGGTGAGGCCTTCGGGAGGTGCTCGGTCAGGAAGGTGGAGCCCTCCATCCTACCTCCTTCCCTTATAAAGGACACCCCAGAGAGCTCCCGTGTCCATCCTACCATGGGAGGACAGTAACCATGTGAGGAGATGGTCACATCTACCGAGCAGATGGTCCTCTACAAACAGCAAGCAGGCTCTCACCAGACATGGAACCTACTGGCACCCTGACCTTGAACTGTCAGCCTCAGGAACCGTGAGACATCAATTTCTATGGTTTATAAGTCACTCAGTCTATGGTGTTCTATTAGGGCAGCCCCAACTCTGTACATTATATATGTGTATACAAGACAGAAGCAGAAGGGGGAAGTCAGCAGTGGCGGCAAGGAATGGGCTGGAGGGAAGAGAGGAGACGGGGCAGGGGCAGCGAATGAATGCCAACAGTAGGTGGCTCTGGTAAAGGGGATGAGAGAGAGCCCTATCACGGGGCCTTTTTTGTAAGTTTTTGATTTCATCAAAATGCAGTATTATCCCAAGGTTAAAAACCCTTTTCCTTCGCTTTTCCACTTATGGCTCGTGAGATGACCCTCATTCCAAGTAACCCTCTGAATATAATACCCTCATTAAATAAACTCTGAGGTTGATTTGCCAGGAAGACCTCATCAAAATTCAAAAAAGGATAATATGTTTTCTTTGGAAATGAAGTTTCAGGAGTGAATTTTAATCAAATCAATGTAGCACTTGGCTTAAAATATTCTGAAGAAACATAAGAAGTGCCAAGAAAGTTTGCTCCTCCAAAGAGCCAGACATCACTAGTTCTGCTGAACTTGGTAACACATCTCCAAAGTCCCGGGTGTGGTGGTAGGGTGTGGTTCATGACTCAAAAAAATGACATCCCTGAATCCACAACTCCGTTTCCCAAAGCAATCGGAATCCCCTGGAGCTCCTGCAAGAATGTGGAAGCTCCAAGAGTTCAGGAATGGTACAGCAGTTACAGGCTTCAAAGCTTCCCGGAGTTTGCCAGATCTTTGTCAAGGAGTATTTTTTTTTTTTACGCCCCTCCCAATGATAATATTAAACATAAAAGTTTCTGCCTCTCTTTCTTAACGTTGCTACTTAGTGAAGTTGGTTTAGGGCCCCTAATTCCTCTGACTTCAGATGACTCTATAATGGGGGTAAGAAATATACAGCTTATTTATTCACTGAGAATACTGATACAATTTCTCACAAGCGGCTATTAAATTTTTGAACTCAAAATGTGAGAACAAGATACACATCTTTGTCTACTTTTTTTTAGCTTTAAATTTCATTTTGTCTTGTTTCTCCCTTCTAAGTTTTTCTTTCCTTGTTTAGAGAAGGACATGGTATATATTATAGTAAGTATTGTGCTATTTTTCAGACTTGTCTAGGTTTAGCTGATGATGTTGAGGACTGATGTGTTGCCAAGTTCATGTAGGGTAGAAGCCCTACCCCATCCACCCTCCATTCTTTCAAATGCAGATCCTATGAATGTGGCACAGAGAGATGGAAACAGCAAGGGGAGGGAACAAGCATCTGTATGTGAATGCACACGCGTCTGTGTGTGTACCTGTGTGCGTGTGCATGCATCGTGTGTGTGTGTGTAGAAGGCAGTAAAACAAGTGAAACAGCTGGGAAGAAAGGCAGGTCCTAGGGATGGACAGAGTCTTGGTGGAACACAGTTTGAAATTAGGCAAAGGATCAATCTGGAAGAATTTTTCAGGTTATCGCATTGTTACTGATGGCTTTGCTTCTGTGTACCTACTGGGAATACATACTGCAAATCTTTCCACATGATGCTGACACAGAGGTGATACAAGAAGAGATAGCAAATCTAACATGCTCTACTAGGATTAGTACATATTTAAGGGCAAAATTCTTCCACAACTAGAAAACTTCATGTATAGAAAAGACTGTGATCTGGTTTTTAAATTTTTATCTTATTCACATCTAGTTAAACTAGAGAAATTATAAGAGCACAGATTAAGTAGTACAAATAAAGTGACAAATCAGTACTATTTGCCTTTTTTTTTTTAAATTCTGTATACTGATAAAGAATTGTGGCTTTGCGCCCACCCCCCCTTCAGTGACTTCTGTCCCTTGTCAGTGCCTACGGCTTTCGATGGCCTGAACAAAATATGGAGAAAGATCTCAACTAGGCTTAAACCTCAAACTAACCATGGTCTCGCCACCATCTAAAAGCAACTAAGATGAAGGGAGGGGAATACAGAGAAATCTTCTGGTGCAGTTGTAAAGCATGTGAGGAAGAAGGAAATGCTTGTTAAAGCCCAACAAAGAGACAAACGGTACATTTAGACAGAATATGTATACTGTTGTAATGTTCTGTTTTCTTTTCTGAGCCTCTGTATTAGTGAACATGGATAATGGGACTGCGGGAGGTAAAGAGTCTCTAAGAACACTGGTAAACTCCAACTACAAAGGCTGGTACATAAAATGTTTATCTGGGAAACTTGTCAAGATCTAAAAATACAGAGTTTTAAGGCTATTTTAATTTTGAAATGATTAAACATAAAGTACTTCTGGTAAGTGGTATTTTTCTTTAAACTTAAAAATTTATGGAGAGATATTCTACATTCATGGATTGGAAGCTGCAATATTGTCAAGATGCCAGTTCTTTCCAACTTGATCTACAGATCTGGTGTAATTTCAATCAAAATCTCAGCAAGTTACTTTGTGGATATTGATGAACTAATCCTGAAGCTTATATGGAGAGGGGGAAAGACCCAGAACAGCCAACACAATATTGAAGGAGAAGAACAAAATCAGAGGACTGACACTACCCGACTTTAAGACTTACTATAAAGCTATAATAATCAAGACAGTGTGGTATTACTGAGAAAAAAACAGATCAATGGATCAATAGAACAGAGAGCCCAGAAATACACTCATACAAATATACTCAACTAACTTTGAAAGGTCCAAGGCAATACAATGAACATAAGACAGTCTTTTCAAAAAATGGTGCTAGAAAAACTAGATATCCACTTACAAAGAGGAAAAAAAAAAAGAAACTAGACACAGAATCTACACTCTCTCCCAAAATTAACTCAGGATGGATCATAAGTCTAAATGTAAAATGCTAAACTATAAAATTTATAGAAAATAGCATGGAAGAAAAATATGGATTACCTTGAATTCTGATAATTCTTTTTAGATTCAACACTAATGAAAAAACCAATAAACTGAAATTCATTGAAATAAAAAAGCCTTTGCTCTGAGAAAGCACTGTCAAGAGAATGAGAAGATAAGCCCCAGACTGAGAGAAAATATTTGCAGAAGACACAACTGAGAGAGAAATCGTATCCAAAATATACAAAGAACTCTTAAAACTCAACAGTAAGAAAACAATCAACCAATTGAAAAATGGGCAAAGATCTGAACGGACATCCTACCAAAGATGATATATGTGCAGCAAACAAACACATGAACAGGCGGTCCACACTGTATGTCATTAGACAACTGCAAATTCTGACAACAATGAAATACCACTATACACCCATTAGAACTGCCAAAATCCAGAAAACTGACAACACCAAATGCTGGTGAGGCTGTTCAACAACAGTCACTCTTACTTTTTTTTGGTGGGAATGTAAACTTTGGTGCAGCCACTTTGCAAGACAGTTTGGCTGTTTCTCACAAAACTAAACATACTCTTACCGTATGATCCAGCAACTGTGCTACTCGATACCCAAATGAGTTGAAAATGTCTACACAAAAACCTACATAAGGATATTTATAGCAACTTTATGTATAACTGCTAAAACTTGGAAGCAACCAAGATGCCCTTTGGTAAGCAAATGCATAAATCAACTAGCTGGAATGATATGGAGATCAGCATGGCCCCTTGCACAAGAATGACACGCATATTCACAAAGTGTTCCATATTTTTAAAACAAACAAACTATGGTATAACCAGAGAGAATTTTATTCAGCACTAAAAAGAAGCTATTGAGCCATGAAAAAACTTGGAGGAAGCTTAAAGGCATAGGACGCAGTGAAAGATGCCAATCTGAACAGGCTACCTGTTGCAATGATCCCAACCCTATGACCTTCTGGAAAAAACAAAACCATGAAGACAGTAAAGAAATTGCCAAGGATCTGAGGGAGATATAAATAGATGGAGCGCAAGGGGGTTTTAGGGCAGCCAAACTAGTCTATATGATACTATAATGATGGATACATGTCATACTACATTTGTCAAAATCCAGAGAACATGCACCAGGAGGGAACCCAAGTGTAAACTATGGACATTGGGCACTAACGATGTGTCAATGCAGGTTCCACACGTTTTAGAAATGCACCACTCTGATGCAGGATGTTGATGGTGGGGAAAGCTATGTGTGTCGGGGGTGGGCAGAAGGTATATGGGAAATTGCTATACTTTTGGCTCAATTTCTCCGTGAACCTAAAACTCCTTTAAAAAATGAAGTTTATTTTAAAAGGTGTGTATATATGTGTGTGTACATAATAAATATAATTTATATTTAAAGAGTTCAATAATATATTTGTTCTTTTCAAGCTTAATATGACTTATTTAGAAGAAACAACCCCCTCCCCCCCGCAACCATCGTACAGCAGGTTTGCTCCAGATTCATCCTGTGTTTTGGGNCTGCCTGCCTCTCTGCCGACTTGTAATCTCTCTCTCTGTGTCAAATAAATAAATAAAATCTTTAAAAAAAAAATAAATAAATAAATAAAATAAAAAAATTTAAAAAATAAAAAATGAAGTTTATTTTAAAAGGTGTGTATATATGTGTGTGTACATAATAAATATAATTTATATTTAAAGAGTTCAATAATATATTTGTTCTTTTCAAGCTTAATATGACTTATTTAGAAGAAACAACCCCCTCCCCCCCGCAACCATCGTACAGCAGGTTTGCTCCAGATTCATCCTGTGTTTTGGGGTGGACACTGCTGTCTGTGTGGGGCTGGCCTCTCACAGCCCAGGATTCCTAACTTCAGAGGAACATAGGAGAGGAAAAGGCTGCCTTGGGGNCTTGGGGGGGGGGGGGAGTTTCCATTGTGAAGATATAAGATGAGGCAGGAGGGCCCAGCAGATAGCTCACTCGGACAGTGCTCTGTCAATTTCATATTTGAAATAAGCTCTTAGTGCCTCTTCATCAAAGACCTGTTTTGTCACCACTCATCCTAAAGGAACGGTATAGTCATGAAATTTTTAGAGGACACCTTAGAGGCAAGAAAGTCTCAGTTCTGGGGCACCTGGGTGGTTCATTCGGTAAAGCCTCTGCCTTCAGCTCAGGTCATGATCTCAGGGTCCTGGGATTGAGCCCCGCATCGGGCTCCCTGCTCAGTGGGGAGCCTGCTTCCTCCTCTCTCTCTGCCTGCCTCTCTGCCTACTTGTGATCTCTTTCTCTAATAAATAAAATCTTTAAAAAGAAAGAAAAAGAGAGACAGAAACAAAGAAAGAAAGAAAGAAAGAAAGAAAGAAAGAAAGAAAGAAAGAAAGAAAGAAAGAGAGGAAGGAAGGAAGGAAGGAAGGAAGGAAGGAAGGAAGGAAGGAAGGAAGGAAGAGAAAGGAAGCCCCAGTTCTGATAAAGAGGCAGAGGCCCTCAGAGGGAAATGACTAGGTACTAGGTTAAGATCCCTCAGACGGAGGGAGGCTAGAATCTGGGATTCATGACAATGTGGATGCAGGCATGTCTCACAGCTATTTTGACCCCAGGGACATTCCAAGGGGAATAAAAAACAAGCACTGGTACTCTGAGCTTTACCAACGATCATGTGTTTTGCACCACTGGAATGATTCTGCCCAAGACAGGTCTCCTTTCTGAGGTGGGGTTCAGATGAGGTACAGTGGAGATGGAGTGTAAGGGGCAAGAGGGCTGTGGTTTCTCATCTCAGTAAATCCCTGTAAGAAGCTCCTCTCAGACTAGCCTCTTCCTTGCTCCATCTTCCTCTCTGGCCCATCCACACCCACCTGCCTCCACCACATCTCCACATCTCTCTTCACCAAGCTTAGCAAGACAGCATTGTATCCAAGCAGGAGTGGGAGCACTCAGGAGTAGTCCTTGGGCTTCTGACTTACCTTAGGATACAAAGCTTGGACGTTAAAAGGGGAAAAAGTCTGACCCACGGATGTGATGTGTTTATACGAGAACAGATCTCCCTCCCTCTCTCTCTCTCTCTCTCTCACTCACACACACTGAAATGCAGCAAAGGAGTTCCTTCCCCATATGAAACAAGTTCTTCTCTACCACTCAGAAATTGCAATGAGGCTTAAAATGTGTAGGCTTTTCCTCACCTGATTAATAGATACAAAAGACAGGTGTTTATGGGCAGCAGGTATAGCTGGAGAATAAGTAGAAGCATATACAGGTTCCTATAGAGCAAAGCAAGAGGATTAGAGGTGAAAAAAGGTTTATCAGAGCTGGGAGGGGAGGAGTAGAGACAAAAACGAGATTTTTCCACCGGAAGTTAATTTACTCATTGCAATTTCAGTCCTATTTTCAAGGGAGTTCTTCCTATTTTTTTGTTTTCTTAGAGTGCTAACAGAAATCCACACCAGCACAGTAAATACACCCGAGTCAGTTCTGCACAGTAATTACATGAGTTAATGACAAGATTACTGCAATCTCTAGGATATTCAGTTACAGAGAGGGGGACCAGGAAGTTCATCGACAGTTTCAGCATTTACCATAAAGTCTCTTACTTAAATAGTCTTTAAAGTTTGTCACTATATGGTTAAAAAAAAATTAAAGAAACAGGATAGCTGTCTTCTCTGGATGGACGTGGCATCTTGCCTGGGGGTAAGAAACCAAACAGCCAGGGCCTAAAAGGGAAACACCAGTGGTGACAATTACACATGGCGAGGTCGAATTGTGGCTAGAATCTAGAGGACACCTATGTTAGAGTCAGGCTTACCCAAAGCAGATTAGAAATGGCACTATCATCTGCAAATCCTCCTTCTTCCTACAGGTTAAAACAAATAGGAAACATTGCGGTGTGCTGGAAGAGTAGGGTAGGGTTAGCGTGTCACAAGCATTTTCAAGGATTCGGTGCCTGGTTCACTTAGACGCATGCATATACATGCTCACACCATCAGGTGACACACACATCAAGTGAACTCCTATCCCATCAGTGGGGTCATAATCTTTCATTTGGAGGTCATACCATCAGCCTTTCTCTCCCTCCCCACTTAGCTCTCTGAGTGGACTTCTTTCTCCTGAACTGTGATTCAGAATTTCAATGTCAGCAATTAGAACGTGAATGTGGCAGATTTGACCTTTGTTGAAAATTTTCAAGAACATGCTCTGGGGACATCCTAGATCTTAGCTTGATTCGCTGACCTGATACTACTGAGCACAGCTGGATATCAACTCCACATCTGTGACTCAGACACAGAGCTGGGTTGTAATGGCACTTTCTATAAAGGGATTTTATTTCCTGGAAAAAGTCTGATCTATCAGATGATTATCTTAAACTGTATGGGAGTCACAACATGCCTTGATGTCAAAAGTGCCAACATGAGGTGGAAATTTAAAATAATTACTTGATAAAAATAAACAAATGCAATTGAGTGGTAACAGAGAGACTCCCGCTGTGAAAACTTTGCTTCATTTTTCTCGCTCTTCGGATGGAGCGAGTTAGCCTGGAGGAAACGGTCTAGGGATCACGCTCAAGTGCACACATTCCAGACAGTGTGGACCCGGCCAAATCTACAAACCACATGGCTTTCCCATCTTCAGGACTAATTATATATGCTCCCAAAGCAAAAGTGCTGAAGTCAGGTGAGCCCTGCCCTGGACTAAACCAAGAACAGGAGAAGGAAGAAGGAAGAGAAGAGGAGCAGCAAGGGGAGAGGAAGGGAGAGAAAGAGGAGAGAGGCAGAACCCAGTCTGGTTGTTACGGGAAACGAGAGAGTCTGCCACCTAAATGATCTGCGCTCTGAAGCTCCACATCATCCCTCCCTGTTCAGGGGGCCTGAATAAATTTGGAAAGCAGGGAACTACTGTTAAGTGAGATGTTCTCGGAGACACGGCTAGTCTTTTTGTAGGCAATGGGAAGCTCTAACTTAGTTCCCCAAGTCTCTTCATGGGTCAAGATTTTCTTCCCAGGGAGGATCCAGAACGAGAAGTCGGTTAGAGCACCACGAATTTGTTTTGTCTGGGGACAAACTCTTTGACAGAAACAAGACCCTTACAGATTTTTCAAGGCATCGTTTAACATTTGTTTTTAATGTGGCCACTAGACAATCTAAAATTACTTATGTCGCTCACATTCTATTTTTACTGGACAGCGAGGATTTTCATAGGGGCCACTGGCGTGATTTATAGAGAGTCCTGTCTCTATTTCCTGCCTCCTCTGCATTTCCTCAGGCTGCAGCTCATGCGGCTGAGCTTACAACACACAAAAGATGGAGGCGGGCAAACTGGAAAATGTCTGGCCACCACACTTCTGTGCCTTTGATGATTTCACAAACTGTGCCGGAAGCCATGCCCTGACTGCATAACCAGCTCTCTTCTTCTCTTGGTGGAAAAGATGGAAGGTTCTAGAACTTGCTCCCCTTAGCAGAGCTCTCCATCAGCAAGTCTAGATCCAGCCCATGCAGCCAGATCCCATCTGCATGCACCACGTGGCATGAATGCCTTTCTTTCTCCAGGCCAGCATTCAGACACCCAGCAAGCAGTGGCGTCTCTCAAGCACCCCTCGGCTGTCGGGGGACCGTCTGAAGACAGATTAGGTTTAAGACACCTCACATCTGAGCGCAGCAAAGGTGTGACTGAAATATACTACCAGCCCTTAGGGAGAAAAGAAGCCAAGGGCTTATCAGGGGCCATGTGAGAACCACTTGACCTCAACAGAACCTGAGATTTCCCAATGTCTGTTACAAAAGCCCAAAATAGATAGGCTTATTTTAACTTCAAAGAGCTTACTGTCTCAGGCCGTGGTGAACTAGGTCACTGAGGAGGAAGCAGAGGAGGAGGAGGAGGAGGAGGAGGAGGAGGAGGAGGAAGAATGCATTCATATTGCAGGAGCCCAGAGACATGTCTGCACACTTGGGCCCTGGGCACGCTCGCCCCGGCACTTCTGTGGGCTGCGCTCCCCACCATGGGCAACAACAGTCACTACCTCAGCCCTCTTGCCTTCTGAAAACTTAAGTCAAGTGGGAGGCAGTTCCGATCTCATCCTCTACCCACAGCTCAAACAATCCCCCCATCTTCTAAGGGGGAGGGTGCCTATCCCATTGACTGTTCCCAAGGAGACAAGCTGACTTTGTGCACGAGAGCTGTATCTGAATTTTCACCAGTCCCTTTTGGGACTGTCAGCTATGGCTTCTTTACATCTTCCAAAATGATCAACAAGAAGTGAGTGTTAAAAGTTATTGTTGAACTGAAGATTTCAAGACCCTTTTAAATAAAGTGTGTGGGCAACAGGGATAGAATGAGGGACCCGACCAGGGGTTTTTGGGGTTTTTTGTTTTGTTTTGTTTTCACTTCAAGATCTCATTCTAGAAATCCAGATTTCGCCCACATGCTTTTAAATCTCCAGCTGTATTAGAGAACTTTACAAATGGCTGAAATGAAATGTTTTCAGTCATCATCTTTAATATCCTATACGTCTCAAAAAAGAAAATTCAAATTGTTGTTTCAGTTCAACCTAAGAGGACACACAAGGACCATATCAAATAGCACCAGAATTCCTGCCTTAGCCTCCTACACAGGCACCTCCCTTCCATGGAAGTTTCTGAATGAATAAAGGCCACATTCACGCTAAGTTGTTTTAGAACTTAAAGGGGTGCAGCAGGTGATCAACCTGGGTGAATTGTTAGGTTTTTTGTTTTTGTTTTCTATTTCTGTTTGAAGACTTTTGACCCTAGAAATTGGCCAGTGGCCATGTGACAAGTGGCCACCTTGTCCCCAGCCAGCGTGTGCATTTGTAAGCGTAGGGCCAAGTGACAGGAAACTCACCAGCAGCTCTGAGAGTGTGCACTGACCTGTCCAAAGCCAGTCATCATCACATTAGTAATTTAAAAACTCGTCAGTACTTTTGCAGGTGAAATGCTTGCCCGTATCAGTCACAATGTATTACTTGGTTTTATTTCAATTTGTAACATATTTTGCTGTATGTTTTCAACAAAAGGCATACCTGCTCATTGTAAAACACACTCATAATCAGGAAAATAAGGACTCACTGACCACACGGATGTCCTTGCCTTGTATGTTTCAGTTTTTAAATCTCAGCATGGGACATTCAAGTCCACATTTTATACTCATCTTATAAATGGCTCATGGTCAATTAAAGATTTTCACTCTAAAGATTTTAGTAACACTGTAATGCCAAAATGACTTCGTTTTGGAAAGGTTTTAAACCAAAGTAAAAGCACACTCTTCAAAATGTAGGAACTTGCTTGCTTCACAAGCTACGTACACAGTGCTGTTAATACTTTGAGAGCATCTCAGGACTTGACCTTTCGATCACTTTCGGCTGCTGTGAGACGACTGTGCAGTGTGTACCCAAGGCAAGACAGCACTTCACAGAGCTGGTATTAGTTAGGGCATGCTTGCCTAGCTGATACACTTCCAAGCGTGATATTAGTTGAATGCTTTTTCCGAACACAGAGAACATTACCTTCTTCTTAAGGGACTGTTCCGCTTCTTGTATGTGCAGGCTGCTGGTGACAGACGTCTTGCCATACTCCTGCTTTCTGAGGAGTCTGTTTTTCCAATCTTCTTCCCCACTCTTCTTCAACAGTGCTAATCTGGGGGAAAACAGGCCAACCAAAAGAGGTTCAGCACCAAACTCTTCCTTGTAACAGAAGCATAGTTTGGGTTAGTTAGTCTTTGGCCAAAACATGACCACAGCTACCTAGTTTTAATCTTTTTGAGTTTCGTTTATTCTGGAAAATTAATATAAGCATCTCCTTTTCTAAGATGCTCCTCTCCCCCAAATCTTAAAGTTGACCGCAATGCAAAGCTGGAATCTGACTTGTCACACGTAAAGATGCATCATCATTCCACCCGAGGAATAGCCCTGTTTTTTTCTTGCCTGTGAACTGAGAACAAGGAGATGAAGGGAAACCCTCCCCAGAGAAAATGTCTTCTAGTGACCCCTTCTGGTCACGTTGTGAAATAACATTTAATGACTATGGCTGGATGGACAGTACTCCTTTGTAGAAAATTAAGCAGAAATGGGTTTAAAAACCTAAAGCTATACAAAACTGATAACCGCTTAGTATCATACCTTTCAAGAAAAGGAAAAAGAAGATGTTTAAGAGTTTGGTCTCTCTCTACCCTAAGCCCTGTTCTTTGCCTCCAAAGGTACTTGGTCTCTCCAATCTATCTTAATACAGAAACTATTCTCTTCAAACCTGTTTTTAAAATGATCACTCCAACTTACCTCCTGGGGAAAGCCATATACAAAAAAAGAATCTAATTAATTGGGATTTTTACCTAACCTACTTTAGCTCAACTCTGGTGTGACTCCATACCAAGCTGTCTAGATGCTTACAGCCTGGGAAAAGGCTTTTTTCGTGAGCATGAGGTTTCTCTGGCTCACTCTCCAATGATGAATGAAGCTGTCTCAGGCATTGAAGTTGGCCAAACGTAGGAAAGACAAAAAGAAAAGAAGTGATCGCTAGAATCATTTTAGCTGCTGTTCAAACAATGTAAAGATTGGGGGGGGGGCATTAGACGCCCCTACCCCTTCCTCTCTGCTGAGCCTGCTGGGCCGGGTCTTTTGAACATCCTAGTGCATGTCCATAAATGGCATACTTGAAAGCAGCACTTCAGCTCTAGCTTGGCCGTGAACTCTGGTCCAGTAGCCTGGCATCCTTTCCTTGTTGGTCATACCAGGAACTGGACTCAATGGTCTCTTAGGTCCCTTCTATTCATTTTCCTGATTCCGCTAATGAAAGTTTTTCTAAGCAAATAAAAACCCCAAACTTTGCAGTACTTAAATAAGAACCTACTTGCATCTACAAATTTATACATAATCATACCTTAACATGTCTATTCATTCATTCAAAGAATGGAAAATTAGCATGAAGAAAAGAAATCTCCTAAAGGGGCAGGAGCTTCAAGCTCTGGACCTATCCCCTTTTCTCCCTCTTCCTTTCCTTCCTTTCCATTATGAGACAGCAGATAAGACCTCCCATGACCATTCTATAAAACTGATACAATGTCACCTTATTGTGATATTGTGATTTATAGTAAGAAATTTATTCTTGGATTTCATCACCTTTCTTAGCCTAGAGCTGCTAAAACCCTTGGAATTTCCTAAGTGATGAGAATGACAGAGGTGTCTTTACATTAATCAGGTGACTTTGGGGAAGCCCTTGAGGATGGGGACTGGTTGCCAGGAGAACCAATCATGTGGTACGTGATTAGAGGTGCGGGACTTACAGTCCCATTCCCTGACTTCTGGAGAGGGCAGAGAGGCTGGCGATTGAATCAGTCACCAATGGCCAATGATCCAATCAACCATGCCTATGGAATGAGGTCTCCATAAATACCCAAAAGGATGGGGCTCAGAGAGCATGGAAGCTCCACACCCTTTCTCCATACCTTACTCTATGCATCTCTTCCATCTAGCTGTTCCTGGGTTATATTCTTCTATAATAAGCTTTGAGATCTAGTAAGCAAAACATCTGAGTTCTAGAGGATGCTCTAGTAAATCAAACCCAAGGAGGGGGTCATTGGAATCTCCAATCTATAGCCTGCAGGGTCAAAAGTCCAGGAGACAACATGAAGCCACCTCTAGCATCTGACGTGTCTGTGTGTGTTAGGGGGCATTCTTATGGGATGGAGCCCTTAACCTATGGGATCTGATGCCATGTCTAAGTCGACAGTGTCAGAATTGAGTTGAATTGCGGGACTCCCAGCTGGTGTCAAAAACATGCTTGGTGGCAGAGGAAAATAACCCATGTTGGCAATTTGAGTCAGAACCCTAAGACAGGCTAAATTCCATTTAGCCCTCCATTCTATAGTCTGTGATGTTTGACAGTACTGCATGCTACCAGGGCCAGTTCATGTACTTGAAAACAAATTCTCAGTGCCTTCAGGTGTTTTCATCAGACTACATAATGATTTCTTTTTTCTCTCGTTATTCTGAATGAGTCAGTTTTATTCTAATAAGAAAAAACAAAACAAAATCAAATCATGAAAAAATAATTAGTATTTGCATAGAGCTTTCAAAGTTCTCAAAGTATCTATAAGTGAGATTTTAAAAAAGTGAGCATGCTGGTATTTTTACACCCAAATGAAGAATTACTTCCAATGCACCATCTCATGAGGAGAGACATTCATCTCCCTGATATTCTCCTTGCAAGCTGGTCTCAGAGCCGGCTTCTGTCTCTTACTTCACCTTTGACACAGACCAGTAGTTCTTCATCTTGGCCATCTACCTTTTTAATTAGATTTGATCCCAAGTGAGCTGAGAGAATCTAAAAGGTCAAATTCATCCCCATGAGCAGGGCTTATGGGAAATCCTGTGCCACAATCTTTGAGAACATTCTTGAAACAAAGCTCCTGGATATCTGGAGCAATGAAAACATAACTCAAATAACCATATGGTTTCCTTGGTGGCTGCTCTAAGTGCACGTAAACCTGACTTAGAAAAAAACAAATTGTGGCACCTACAATCAGTTTATGGTCCACCTCATGCTCTACTGGTTCCAAAGAAACTGGAGATTATTCCCGATGTGATAGACAAGGCATGAGTGCACACACAGGCCAAGGATTTCACTGACCGAGGTCACAGTGCATGCCGGAGGGGCCAGGGGTTGTCTCTCTCCATTAGTGCATTAGCTGACCAGACCCATTCGTGTCCAACTGTTTTAGAGACTACATAGTATTCTGGTTTTCTTATAATGTGTTTCCCCCCCGCCCCCGCCCCCCGGATGGCCTTCAAAGAATTCCTCCATTCCAAAAACCTAAAATCTTGCTTCTGGATGTGTTGGTAGGGTCGTCATCAGGCACTTCCAAAGACTACAGGGTCAGGAGAATAACATGGAACAAACAGTATTGCAACTTAGCTCACACGGTCCTTGGACCCTGCCCTGGCTTACCGAGTACAAACGATGGCTAAACTTAGAAATAACACGTGCTGAAACTTACACATATTATAGATTTCCTACTTGGTGTTCAACAGGCCGGGGAGGGCGGGAGACCTTTCCAAACATGTTCCCTCCTCCTGCGATCCCACGACCCTCACGAGTCAAGGAGACCACTGTGCGCCGGTGGGGGCCAAGGAGTGAAATGTCTGCTCCCACACACGACATAAGTTACTGCCTATGCAATTCAAACAACTGTCAGTGCTTTTAACATCCGCCAAGTCCGAGCGCTATTTGCAGGGCTGCGATGCTGAGAGCCTGGGCATCTGCTTAGTCTGAGGCAGGGAACCCCTTGAGCGGCACTGGGTTAGCCTGTTAACCCCAAGGCCTGGCCCAGGGCCACGGTGCTGTGTGCTTCCAAAGCCGCCCGGGGATAATGTCTGCCTCTCCCGCCACGGCCCACACTTTCTCAGCAGGGAAAGCTGGCCTGACGTGGTTGTGTTCAGCCCGGTCTAGGAGGCTGGCCTGATTAGAACGGGTTCTGCAGGCTCCCTGCAGTTGGGGCCGGGTCAAATGTGGGACAGGCAAACCACGTGCCCCTAATCTTAAGTATGGTTTTTTGTGTTTTTTTTTCTTCCCCCTTTAAAAAAAATGCCCCTGAGTTTCCCAGAATCACTGGCACCCCACTGATTTCAGATAGGATGGACCAAGCACTGATCAGCACTCGTATCAGGCCTTGATCTTGGCAAGTGTGCAGGCCGCAGCAGTGAGCTCATGTGTCTTTTAAATGAGGACACATCAAAGATCAGAGGAGGCTGCAAACGGGAAAGACTCCTCCAGCCCGAATTCTCACGTAAATCGGGGGGCCCTCTGGTGGCTGAAATCTTGAGCAAGAGCCTCCAGGCCCTGTGGGGGTTGCATGGACACAGACTCCAGCAGGTGGGGGGCAGGGGAAGGGCAGGCAGGCGGGGCACGCAGGGGATACAGGGGCCAGAGCAGGCCTCTGCAGGGCCGACCTCTACAGGCTGGCGAGGGCCAAGGGGCACATTCTTCGCCACTCTGGGAGTTCACCTAAGCCCTCAGGCTCCACCAGTTTCCCAGTGAGAGGATGGCTTGGTTGCCTTGTTTAGGAATCTTCTCCTGAATCCAAAAGCACAGATTCTATTGCTTTGGTAGCTGTGGATAAGGTTCCTAATAGCCGAATATACTTCTAAAGAGGTCTCAAGGCTCTCTTACCCCTAAAGAACACACAATTTATTTGACTTAGAATATTTTTCAAAGGAGTACCCGAACTGGGGCAATTTAAACCCAAACCATTCAGGCAGCTATGAAACAGCTGATTTTACTAATCCAGTGGAAAAAGCCGATGGGTCGCCTGAGTACTGCTGGTTAGGGTTCAAAGTTGACACTGAGGACGTCAGAAAAGAGGAAGAAAGAAAAGGAGCCTTTCGGGACATCTCCTTGAACGGCCAGCTTCCCCTAAAAGAGGAACATACTGAGGATTTCCTGTGATTTCTTAGCTGTTACACACTTCCAAGTCCCAGTTATCAAGTACAAAACGGGGACAGCCTTGCCTCCGTGTAAGGGCTGCCTTCAGCACTAAGTGAGGTGGTCCATAAGAAATTCCAAGGGTGGGAGATGATCCCCGGCACCCCTCAGAATGCAGAACGCAACAGGCCCACCTCCAGAGCAGAAAAGAGATGAAGGCGTGAGGCTGAGGAAGTGAAAGCTGCAGCTTTCTAGAAACGATGAAGGAAACCTGTGAAGTCCAGCCTCTACCCCTTACTAAGGGACTGACGTGAACGTGGAATTGGAAATAAGCCATGCAAAGAACATATGAATTGAGAAAATTCATTCAGGAGGAGGGCGACCCTTTTTACCACCGCCGTCTCGCTGACGTTTCGGTCCTCCGCTCAGTTTCCTAGTTGCCCCTTCATCTAAGCAACACGGGTGAGTGGCTAACCCACCGGTGTGAACGTGCAGCAGTGTCGCCCCAGCTACCTAGGGGAGGTGGGAGGCCAGCACCTGGGCCTGGTCCCATTGCCCCCTATGGGCCTTAGCGGCCCCTGGAACCAAACCCCTCCTTTGGTAAAACGGAGCAGTCAAAAGTTAAAATAAGGTTCGAAAGTTCTATGTGATATGTCACCTCACAAAAAAGGAAGGAAAGGTCAAATAATATATGAAGAACATTCTTATTTTAAACAGGTCAAGCTTCACTCTTTCTTTCTGAACAGAAGGCCTCCCTGAGCCCCGCTTTCGGAAAAACCATCACAGATGGACTGTAAAGATAACACGGTTTTGTTTTTTCAGCAAAGGACAAATAAAAATACTATCAAGATAAGGAGGGAAGATCACTGGCGATATATTTTCTAAGGGACGTGTCTCTCGTCCTTTATTAGCAGCTAAGCTTGTCATAAATGATGCTAATAGAAAATATACCAAATTTACCAAAAACAGGTGGGTAAACCAAGAATTACTGCACAGTGGAGAGACATAAAACTTCTTCCTTGAATGTCCTAACTCCCAACAGACAGATTATACCCAAAGATGAGAAATCCTTTAAGAGCCTGTGAAAGAAGGGGGCATGTTGGTATCTTTCACTGGAATTTTACTGCAGGAATATTTTCCAATGTATAAAACACCTGGACTTGTAAATAAGTGATATTTGTCATTAATTCCCTTAAATGATGTCTCTTCCTTCTTATCCAACTGATTATCAGGAGTAGGATCTCTGGGATCAAACTCTCTCTGGGCCAGGTTTCTGTGGAGGAGGAATTCAGGCCAGCGCAGGCCAGACAGCTTCTCTGATTCAAGACCTCACTCCCATTTAATATCTGCCCCTTCATCTAAGCCCCGGTCCAGCAGGCTCATCTACTGTGAACTTGAAACAAGTGAAAGCAAAAGTAAGTAAGATTTAACAACCTTACTAATTTGTCAGTTGAGAAAGGCTCCATCTATCTAACCTTTTTATGCATCATGCTCAAAAAACTTGGCCTGAAAAGCAGAATGAGGAATTTCTATCATGGTTTGATATACAGTCTTAGGCAGTGCAAAATGTATCCAGAAGAATCAGTGGCCGCTGTCTGGCAGAGCAAGAAAGCTTCCAAATGGCAGGAGGTGCAAAAGAGGGGTGCAGATGGGCAGAGCAGATGACAGACATAGCGGTACTGGAAAAGCATACAGATCTTTCTGCATCTAGTCTTTTTATTGCTATGACATCTTTGGCTGCTTAATTCCACTGTGGCTAAAGGTTAACAAGGAAAATACAGCCTGAAATATTTAGCTCCGGTTCCTTGTACCTGTCCCATTTAAACACACCCTTTCAATCCTCCATTCGTTTTTTGAATGAAATGAGGTTACAGTGTTACCGGATACTCCAATGTAATCTTTCATAGCTATTACCTGATATAAAATTTCTAAACCCAGTTCAGAAGAGTCTTCTATTTCACTTTCTGTAGGATAAATAAAACTTAGATTCTAATCCCAAAGACATCTGTCCCAAATACGGATTTATCTTCATTCTGTCTACATACAATTTACATAGACAGTCACGAAGCCCTGCGTGCATTCTGTTTGAAGCCACGTGTCTGATGGGGAAAGAGCCAAGATCTTTGCTCCCATCACAGGACAGTGCAAGAATTTCGTGGGAAAAAGAGAAGACGGAACCCCAAACAAATGAAGCGAGCACAAGTCTGCATCCACGCACGCCCGCACCTGAGTCTGAAACTGGCACCTCTGCCCATCCCTCGGAGCTTTTCCTACCAGCAACTCGTAAGCTCCATCCCCAACACAATTACTTCACAATCATTCAATCACGTTACCTTTCTTTAATGGACATGGTTTTGCCGGCTGAATCGAGGATGCCCTCCACCGCGGGCACTTTGATCTCTCCGGCAGCAAACATCGCACATGGATTCCTGGAATATTTCTCCTGCCCTGGTTCTGCAGGTTCTTGCTGCCTCCAGGACACGGGGGCTGCGGTGGGGGCCACAGTCTTCCCGGCAGCTGGACCCGTCTGCTCAGAAGCGGGCTCCCCGAACTCTGCCGCTGGGAACAAGAGGAGCCACGTCAGCATTCCCTCCTCCAGACAGACATTCCTCCAGCTTTTCACCCCCAGTGGCTCCGCACGCGGAGTGCAATCTGGGGGCGCACGGGGGGTCACCCAATCCATATGGATTCATGCCAATCTGCAGCACGCTGTCCTCTGCAAGGAAACCAATCTGCCCAGGGGGTTACTGCACGCAGCAGATGGTTTTGTGACAACTGGTCTTTTCCTGTGTGCAAGACACAGGAAGAGAGCTTTCACTACACACCACGGAATGTTTCTCCTCCTCCAAAACAATCCTTTTTACATTTCCAGTGGCCAGAGTCACACGCTAAAACCACCACTGTAACTTACACACGATTGTTTTCTGTAAATGCAGAAAGAGAATGAAAGCCCCAAGGAGTTACTCCCTTACTACATACCAGGACCATGGAAGGAGTCTGGAAATCCACGGTCCTGGGTTCAAGTCCTCAGTCCCTGTGCTTACCCAGCCCTTTGGGGTCCACCAACTCACAAGAGGAGCCAACAGGGCTAGCATTTCACAAGACTCGTGTGAGTTACTGTCCCCAAAGTCATCAAGAATCCTCGTCGGGACGGGTGAGAGAGCTCCCGGTATTTTTATTGTTGAAAAACCGATCAATCCACTGAACAGGTCAGATTCAAGGGGAAGAGAAGTCTGGGGAAGAGTAAGATGCACTCGTGATTGTAATCGACACGAGTTATAAACCGCCCTCCTACTTTAATTAAAAACCATCACAGACACACACAACCAAGCAAGCCGACTCCCAAAACCCAGGTGGTTTCTAAACCTTGCAGAGCAGTAACCTACCTCTTAGTGAAAACTTCCTTCTTGGGACATTCTCCATGTCGACCTTCTCTTCAAAGGGCTGCCTGTCCTTCAAGTCTGGGCTCCCCTGTGCGACACTTTTAGCCATACCCATGGAGAATTCCTTCAGTTCGTCACCAAGGTGGGTGATGGGAGGATGGGCTAATTCCAGGCTGCCCTTTCTCGGAACAGCGTATTTGGGTTCCTTATGGCTGTCTCCTTCCCGGACTCGGTTATAGGGAGGGCAGTATGGCTCTGCTTCCTCGAAGGACCCGTACTTTTTACCACCATCTCCACCTGTCAAGACTCTCTTGATTTCTGCCTCTCCAAACTCTCTCAACGTTCCTCTGCTCCCACTACTCTCTGCTGAAGGCTGCCATGCTTGGGACTTCACGATGCTTCTAACCGGAGAATCTGAGTTTTCTATCGAAGAAGGAAACTTATAGTCAGTGGCACTCGTGTTGTCGTCCACAGACAGTTTTGTCCGAAGATCCCCCGCGTACATTGGCGTGACCACAGAAGCCGTGGTGGACACAGATGTGTTAACAGTCGGTGAGAAAGGAATGAGCTTTCCACTTTGCACCTGGGAGGACACAGTTAAAGTGCAAAAAAAGTGGATTCAGAATACTATCTATGTGAATCTCAGTTTAGGGACTGACAGAGAATGAACGACTACATTTGGTGCAGTTTCACTACTTATCTTGGCAGGAAGACATTTTTTATATAATGCATCTCATTTATCAAAATCATCTGGCTGAAAAGCAGATTTTGCATCCTATTTTTTTTCTCCATAAAGGACTTATTCCAGATGATTTCAGCAAGCAAATTACGAAAAGAAAAAGTACTCGGCACGGTTATCTTTCTCAGGAAAGATGTTATTACCAAATTCCCGACAGGTAGTACAGTTTATC
This sequence comes from Ailurus styani, assembly GCA_002007465.1. Classification (NCBI taxonomy): domain Eukaryota; kingdom Metazoa; phylum Chordata; class Mammalia; order Carnivora; family Ailuridae; genus Ailurus; species Ailurus styani. The sequence goes on along the minus strand of LNAC01000400.1, from coordinate 1,322,036 downwards.
AACTTATTTCTACCTAGGAGTCAACACACCGATCCTGTATTTTAAGAACATACCCGAAAACTGGATTAGATCACAGCGTACGCACCTGTTCCACCTCCCCAAGCGTGACTGGCTGAGTTTGATAGCGAGCATTCATTCTCCTCTGTCTCATGTCTATTCTGTTTCGGGTAGAAATAGCTTTTGAGACTGGCTGGGACAATTTGTTAAACAAGGCCAACTTCTCTGCTAAGCTTAGAGTGGAGGAGTCAGGTTCACCTTGTTCAGCAGAATCTTTGCCCTCATTTGCCTGGTCTCTGGCTAAAGTTTTGTGGTGAGAAGATGCCTGTAATCTGAAAGGCATAAAAAAAAATCAGTGACACAGATAAACACAAACAAAAGCCCACTGCTAAATTTTGAATATTAACTCTCTTCCAAGAGTCACTTAATTGTGAAAAGGACTGACTTCTTCCTACAGAAATTTAAGACAGGTGTAGGCACTGGTTAGCTATTAACAAGCTCGTGACTAGCAGAGACTATTACCAATTGCAGGAAGAGCAGAACTTTATCTCTAAATTAATTCTAAAAAGCGAATTTCTTTTTTAAGAAACTGAAGTCAGCTTCGATATACCTTATCTTAGAGAGATGGTGTATCAGTGGTATCAACAACAAATAAGGCTAAAAGGGAATCCCAAGGCATGATCTACGGCATGTCTAGACATTATCTAAATACGTGGTTTGGGGGGCCTGCGTGGCTCAGTCGACTGAGCATTCAACTGTTGGTTTCAGCTCTGGTCATGATCTCAGGGTTATGGGATTGAGCCCCGAGTCAGGATCTGCACTCAGCCCAGAGTCTGCTTAAGAGTCTCTTTCTCTGTCTCCCTCTCTTTCCTCCCCTCCACCCCAGTTCTCTCTCTTCCTCTAAAATAATTAAATAAATCTTAAAAAAAAATAAACATGTAGTTCAGAGGTATTCTTTTCATTTTATCGAACTAGGAAATAATATAGTCATTCTGTCAATAACATATCTGTAACAAGGAGTTTTGATTTTCACCTGCTAAACACAAATGGATCGATTTTAAAGATTCCTTCCCTCCTTCAGTGCAGCAGTTTCTCTCATAGTTTCCTACCAGTTTTCTAAAAGGTACTTAGATCTGTAACTCCCAGCAACTTGAAAAGTGAAGGACATTTCAGGTGCTTGCTAAATCCCTCCAGCTTCTGGGTGGACGAGAAGGCCTCCCGTTACCTGGTCACGGTGGATCTTGGAAGGTTGATGACAATGTAGCTTAAGGCCACTGGCAAGTCCAGTTCTCAAACCCAGCAGACAGTATATTCTGTCTTAACTCCAATGAACCACCAACTCACCAGTTGCCCCAGACTAAAGAGCAGTGTCAGCCTTCACGGCATCACAAGGATGGTGACAAAGGCAGCATGAGGTGTAGAGCGGAGCAAGGAGAGCAACAGCTACCTAGTACCTGGAGAGACACCTGCCTCTGGGTGGGGCCAGACCTATTTCTGCACTGCCATCTGACTTCTTTTAATCTTATTTTTGCCCCTTGTGTTTTGGCCCCTCACAGTAAAACAGGGGATACCTACGTGCCATAAGGACACACTTTCAAAGCATAATTCAACGCTTAGTAGTAAAACATCTAAGTTCAGACACCATAAACAATTATTGTCTCTATCCCAAAAAGTCATGGCCTTGTCTCTCTATACATTAGAAACAGATAGGGTTGTTTCTAGCGTGTATTCAAGACAAAAGTGCTTACAAAAACCAGGGTATTACTGGAATTTCAACATTCATGTCGATTCCTCATTTTCCTATTAATCTTTATTAAGTGCTAGTGATTAGATGGAGGATGAAATTTCTTAGAGAAGACCATGATTATGAAAAACAGAAACAAAACAAATGGATGAGTGAGTTAGTGTGATCCTAGTTCTAATACATGATGTAAGCAGAGATGAAAGGTTTCCTCATGCAGGCCTACAGGAAGTTAGCAGTTCTGGCACTACGACAAAACAAAATGGCGCCCATCCCCACAGCAACTCGTTGCACTGACTTGTTTCTCAAACACATGAAAGGCATTCAGGATTATGAGATGCATCTGTTGTCTAGGACCTTTGCCCTGAGGGCCGCATGCAGCTACTTCCGTCCAGTACCTGGCAGGCTGCACAGTGCTCTTAGCTACACTGGGACTAGGAAGTCTCGCCATTACAGGCTGGGTGGCCCCAGAGCACGAAGCAGGGATAGGTTCACTTTAAAGGCAATTGCCAAAGAAGGAACATTCATGAGGAGAGAGAAGAAAAGAAGCATTAAAGGAAAACATAGTTTTTAATTTCAGAAACAGCAAATAAATATTTTAACAAAATTATTTACTAAGTACTCTGGGGGAAATTACCAAAGAACTTGAAAAGCAATTACAAACTAAGGAACTAAGAGACAGAGGTAAAAGTAAATGGAGTAAGATTAGGTTTTTGAAGCTTGGAAAGGATTTACCCTGACTTCAGAATAAATGTCCAGATTTTTAAAAATAACTTTAGAAAGAGCTAATATCAACCACCGGCAAATCAGATTACGCTGTTTCAGAATGTTGTTCTCAACCTATTTTGAAAAAAATCGGTATCCTCCTATAACCTACACACACATCAAAGTAGCTTCAGGGAGCCTTATGAGGTGATAATTTTTGTTTATATTTACTGTTTTGCTCCCATGAGTAGTTGCTTCTTGGTATACAACAGCCCCTCAAACATTAAAAAACCAAAAGAGCTGATCTGCTCAGAGTTCCTAATGAACACAGAAGTGCTCCTCCACAAACACACCAGAAAGCTGAGGAACAGCTGGGCGAGGACGTGAGGCAGCTGCTCTAACTAACAGCAGGCCCACAGGTGTGGGCTGCAACACAGACGCCTCTTGAGGTGTCCATGAACTTGGGGTGTCCTGAACGAGATGAACGTGCTTTCTTCGAGAAGACTGCGTGTGGGTCCAGGGGAGGCATGAACACCATTTCTAAAAACCCAATAAAAATTTTCACTTGATTGAAGCAATTACCTCTGAATGAATAACTTTAGGAAATTCATTCTGAACACATTGGAACGGACTGTTCAAGTACTGGAAAGTCATCAAACTTCCAAGGAATTGTTTTAAGATTTTTTGGTGAATATTTAAAAACAAAAACAAAAAAAACAAAACCTCAAACCTCTTAACTTTTTGAGACAGCTGCTGAAATGATATCTGGGGTTTGCCTGAAAATGATGGGGGAGGACAGGCGAAATGGATGGAGTGTCAAAAGGACGAAACTGGCCGGGCTGGCGACCTTTGAAACTGGGTGGTCAACTACACGGGGGCTCACAGTTTAAACTTCCCATTGTTAAAAAGATTAAGAAAGGCACAGACCAAAAAAATTAAAATTCCTCTTGAGGTTTTTCTAGGTGATACAACAGGCAACACACCCTGCTACAAAGTTCAGAGAGACCACAGGAAGGAAAATCCCGAAGTAGCAACCTCTCTGGGGTGTCTAACCAAACCATCTCCTGATCGCTTCATTTTTACTTAAGAGTCTTTACATCTTTTCCTTTTTTTTTTCCAAGAAAACATTTCAGCCAAGGCCAAGAGGTCAGGAGGGGGGACTTACGTGGCTGCAATGGCCACTTCCTCGGTGGTAACGGGCTGGGTGTGCGATCTGTCCTGGAGCCGCCGCAGCCTTTGCTCCACGGCTGCGTTTCTGGAGCGTCGCTTTGGAACGTTTTTCTCATCAAATGATTTTTCCATTTCCTAAGATCGGAAACGATGTGGAATCCTTACACGTTTGAGGAAAGGGCACTGGGGCCACAGCATTTCTGCTCTGTTCCCCCGACAGGGCCCCGGGGAGGCACCCCCCTGCAAGGCACACGTCATTCTCAGAAGCGCGCACCTGTGTGGTGTCAGCCGGGGCGGGGGGTGGTGATCCTCACCAGCCAGGGGCTCAGAGGCACGTGGGCTGGGGGCGGGGCAGGCCAGAGGGGCCTCTCGCAGGGAGCAGGGGACAGTTTCGCTTCGAGCCCCCCGGCACACCTTACCCTGAAAAGCAGCCTCTTGGCAGCGACACTCAACTTGGCTCGTTCGTCTACATTTTCTTCATCTGTAAAAGGCCACGAAATAAAAACTGAACAAAAATGTAGGTGAGATCTCTGAAAAGTTTCCCAAGGCTGACCTGGAAATCCTTTGGACATAAGAATAGATGTACCAAAAATTATAATTGGGAGTATTTTCCCCCTGGAGGGATCCCCTTCTTCCGCTCCAGTGAAAAGGTGCTAATTTCCATTGCAATTAACCAGACAAAAGTCAGTCTGGACAGGAATTCTCTATGACAATATTTGAACAATTGAGGTTTAAGCATAGATTTTATGAAAGGAATTCTTTATTGTTACATAGTAACAAGAGATTAACAACAAAAAGCTGCCACTTTAGCAAATCAGTTGTTTTAATATTATTCACTCCACAGTTCTAACTCTTAAAAATAAGGAAAAACTCACCTGAGAATCTCAACTAGGTTTTATTAGGGAGCCACAGAAAGAAAACCTGCAGCAAAGAAATCGGTAGGCTCCAAAATCTCATCCTTTCAAAAAAACAAAATCTTACAGAAACCTAATCTGGGTGAGATGATAGAAAAGTGGCAAAAAGAAAAGAGATACTTGCCCTCAGCAGTTGGCACTTCTGAATGCGAAGCAGACCTAGGAAAGACATTAGGCAAATAATAGTAACAAAAAATTAGCTGGTGGGAATAGAAGGTCCAAGTAAAACCTCAGATTAAAAGCTAAAGTAAAAACAAAAGTAAAAATTCAATTGAACTCTTAAAGAACATCATCCTGCTAGCAATTCTCGTTGTGATTACACAGGTACAGGTATTAATAGACACAGTGGGGTGTGTGTGCACACAACCCAGCCAGGTGCACACCTCGTGGAGACAAACCAGAACTGAGTGTGACTTATTAAACACAACTGGTCACTCTATAGACAAACCTCATCATCTCTACACGTAAGCATAGGATCATGTAAAACTCAGATACGACAAATAGACAGACATTTAGAAAGCAAATATAAAATCCCTCGCTCTTTGCACTGGAAAATCTAGTGAATACTCACTGTGGATTCTAATTTAACGAGGGCATAAGAAATGAAGAACAGTAAACGGAGAAAAATAATGTGTCTCACTTCTTCCCATCTGAATGCAACATAATACTGCACTGTGATACTGTTGTCATGGGCAGCATTCTTTAAAAATACATGGATACAAGCCACATAAATATCTCTTAAAGATTAGATGGAAGAACGATGGAATCACCACATCCCATTTAAACAGCGCCAGGACCGTCCCTGTGGACAAATCCTGGACGACGGCTTTTATGTTCCTGGACTACAGAACTACACATCACACGTGCCTACCTATCCGACTCCTTTCGTTCAGCTGAGGTTATAGGTTGAGTTCTAAATCTCTCGGAAGTTTTTCTACTTTCACCAGGAGAAAAATAGCGTCTTGGTTTCCGGGACCCTCTTTCCCGTTCCACACCGGTAGGCAAGCCAACGCTTTCGGTTGACCTCTCCACCCGGGGTTGACTTTTAGAATCATTGGGAGGGAGTGCACAGAAGGGAAATGAGAGACAGAGAGAAAGAATAAATTGCAAAGGTTTATGCATGTGAGGCAAGGCCCAGATACCACCAAATCCCGCTGCATGCCCCGACCATGCACTTGAAGGAGGGGGAGCATTCCAGCGACCCAGTACTGTAGCTCCCCATTAGTAGGCAGAAGCAGAATGGTAGTTTTTGAGCCATTTCCGGTACGGTCTGCCCTGCACCCTGGTGAGCTAAGCTACTACGACTCAATGCGGGACACACCACAAGTGGCGAAGTGAATAATTCTGCCAAGGACGTGCAAGTGACACATCAGGAGGACGTGTGAAACATCACCTACAGTTCGGGTTTCTTGCTGGCATTGACAGACTCCAGAAACGCATTTCGGAGCTGGGCGACAGAGACCTTCGTGTCCAGCAGGCCAACTTCCGGGGGGGGCCCTTCAGCTCTGGAACTCTGGGGCTCCGGTTCCTGCCTGGACGCGGGGTCCTTACACTTCAGGGCCTGCAGCTGAGGGGGGCCCGTGTAGTCAGACAGGGAGCGGGTGAGGACCTTGCGTTTCTTTGCCGAGGCTTCGTGTCTGTGGCCTGTCGCCCTCGCGTCCTGGGACACGGGCTGGCTCTGAACACACAAGACCATTTCATGTCTGCTTATCCTCTCAGTGGGTTGTTGCTGAGCGGGAGGCGGGTGGGACAGACTCTCTGGTTCCTTCTGATGTTCTGAGGTGCCTGGGCTCCCAGCAGGCTCGCCAAAGTCTTCGTTTCCAGAGGGGTCTTCGTGGCTTCTCGTAAGCCCGTGGTCCTCCAAAGCCAAAAGTGATTTCCTGCTTTTCTCAAGGGCTTCGGTGAAGAGCGTATCTTCCTCAGCTTTCGATTCACAAATATGGAGAACTGGGGTATCCCTTTTCTCACTTTCTAGAACCTTCACGGTGGGAGGCTTTCTGGCATTCTGGGTGGCTGACCCCCCCCAGCTGCATTCAGATACATTTTCTGGGACCTCTGAGGTCACCAGCGTGGCCGTGTGAATGGGGTCCGGCGGCTGGACATAGCCTCGGATCGGCTGTCGCGCGGAGCTGGCTGCCTTGCTCGAGACCCTATCGAAGGCCGAATTTTCTGACTGAAAGGACGAACAATGGACGGGCACTGGCTGATGTCTCCTCTGAGTGAAGGGCTCAGAGGCCATCTCAGGGCTGCTGCGAGCACTCTCCTCCTTCACCATTTTTTCTCTAACCTTAACTCTTTAAGAAAGAAAAAGGATTTAAGTTGCAAAGTGCAGTAACTACTTCCCAGGAAGAGAACATGCGTGGATCACAGACTACCCGTGAATGGAAATCCACCCGAAGGCAGAACCCCTGGTGAAAATGCACTGCTGGTGGGTCGTGTCAGAAACCCACTGCCGGTCGGGTGAAGGATTGCGAGTTTCCAAATGTGCGTACAGACACCGGTGTGGCGCCAAGGTCACTCCACGCTCAATAAAGCTGACACGGCTCAGATGCCGGCCTGGGGGAGAATGGATGCTTTCTGACTCAACGAATGACCAGAAGCCACAGAAAAATCCATTAATGTACACCACCAGTGCGCATGAGGACACATTGAGGCTGTTGGTGGGAATCTGTGAACCCTCTACACGTACAGGCCTGCTGTGTGGACTCTGGGGGGAGTTTTAGGTATACATACACCTATGGACCAAATGTAATTTCACTGTCTCCTGGAAATGTAAGAACATTTGTGATTTTTTAAAATTTTTTAAATGGAGCTCCAGATACAACACACAATCACCCCTTTCAAGCACTCAACTAAACATTCCCAAGCTTTTTCATGCAGTGCAGACTGTATTCATTCATTCCTAAGACATGTGACCAGTTTGGACATCATTACGATCAACCATTGTAGCACCAAGAAGACTGTTAGAGAAAAGGTATTTGTTGAAAGAACTAACGGATTGAACGTTTTCTCTCCTTTGGAATTGCTATTAGGCCCTTAGTTAAAAACTAATGTGAAAAGAGATTGCTCTCATTTCTGGAGCTACTTAAATATCTGAGAGCAAAACTGAAATCTAATGGGAAAGCTACAAACCGTATTCTATTGCTACAGAAGCAAAGTAGCCAAGAGCTCTGGCTGGGGGCATCTAGGAGACCTTGGTTCAAAACTGCATCAACTGGTTCTAGCCCTGTGGTCTGAGGCAACTCACCTGGTTCAGTTGCTTTGCTTTTAAGTGGAAATCCTAGTGACAAAATGTAACGTGAGGTTGGCAAAGCACCTGGATGGCTTAGTACTAAGTACTCTTAGTCAAGAGTAACCATTTAATAGTGTTAGCTAGTTCTTAGCTCTGCTTTCTGAACTGCCACATAGTGAAAAAGGAGGAACCACTGAAGCTGTTCAATAATGGATTACTAATTGGCAATAATTCTTAAAAAGTAAAATACATTTTTGGAGTGGGAAAAGTGATTTCTTGGGGGACTATAAACCTTCACGTACTGAAGATTAGTTAGCAAAAATAATTATTTATGATAGTTTTGGAAGAGAATATTATTTCCTTATATGACAAGTGCACCCTGCTAAATTTGATATAAACTCCTACATGTTTTTCAACATCAGATGCTGGATATTGACGTATATTTCGTTAACAAAAAATCAAAATACACACAAAAGGCAGTTACCATGAACAATTCAGGAGGGGGAAGAAAAAGCACTCTGAGTTGTTACTTTTCCCAGAGACTAGCCAGTGTTAGAGGTTTTCATATTTACAAGCTTTGTTAATCAAAAGAAGACTGAAATGTGGTTCAAGTTCTCCTGTGGAATGTGTCCTTCTAATCAGAGACAATCTGAATGTTGTCCTCAGCTGAGAACAAAGTGACTGTTAGAAACTCAGTATATGGGTGCTTTGTCCTGCCAGAGACTTATTCATTCTCACTCCTTCCGCCTCTCCCTGCCCCCAACCTTAAAAATGAAATGATAGGGGTTTTTTTTGTCTGCCTTTAAAACCACATGCCCTAAGGGCGACTGGTAAAAATTAACTATTGGTTTAGAGACAAGGAGACGTGAAAAGGAGGAGGCTGGAAGTGCTTGCCCAGACGGGACACTGGCTGGTTGGTTAGTGCGACTCAAGAGAGCAACCTCGAGGCTCCTCACTACTGCCCCCACTTGGCGGTATGCAGGTTGGTGAGAAAGGAGAGAAGCAAGAAGTGTCATCAAAAAGATTTTCAAAAAGATGAAAAAATGAGGAGAGGGAAATACTATTAGCAGGGATTAGGGCACTCGGAGGAGAAAAGCAAACGTTCAAAAAGGAACTTCCAGCAGCCCCTTGTGAACACATCATTGTCAAATGCACTGCCATTAACAAAGGGCAGGAAGAGAGTTAGCGTTGGGTAATGTGTGGAACAGCAAGGCAAGTCAGCAGGGAAGAAGCACTCACTACATGGAAGCCAGGAGGTTCAGCTCGGGATATACCTGGAAGGCCAGTTGATAAGAGAAGGTGTGTCCCCTTCGGAATCTTTCTGGAGAAACCACTCATGCTTGGGTTTCCCGGTACTATCGTGTACAAAAGACAAAACTTCAGATAATTTCTATTCGAATGTCAACACAGGTACAGACAATTATAATTTAAACCCTGAAGGCTGATTTCTGTTAAGTCAAGACTAATCCCGGCTTTTGAAAATGTATCAGCACATTTTGTCATTGGGTTTACAGTCATGTCACAAAACTCACAAGGACATGTGGACCGTCACTAAACTCAAGAGATAGAAATAAATCTATCCAAAGGCACCACATAAAGTGTTTTCCAAGTAATCTGAAAGTATTAGGAGTCTCTTATAGTCACACTCTCCCCACAAATACCAGACACTTTTCTCGTAAGAAGTTGGATTAAATGTCAACTCATCCTCTATTAAGTTTTGTCAAGGGACATTGGTAAATAGCCAAAGACAAAGATGGTGTCCATGCAAAACACATATCAAATAAAGGAAATCAATAAAAAGAAACCCAATGAGATATCTTTAATTGTTCTTATATATTTTCCTTTTCCATTTGTCACTGAATAATGCAACCAACGTAACAATGACGTAATCAATACCAATTCAGGTCAATTCAATAAATGTTGAGTTCCTACTACGCATGAAGCCCTGAACTAGGCTCTGAGAAGTAACAAAGGAGACTCAGGCATCACCCAAGCCATTAAAAAACTTACACTACGGCAGGCAAGATAACATAGGATTTACACATTCATCCCTCCACACATGATCGTGTATTACGCAAAGTTGAATGTGATGAAAGAGTTATGCTAGGCTGAAGATATTTTAGAACAGGACAGAGAAACCCTGTGGCAACCACATAAAGCAGGACACAGGAGGAACAAACCACTGATGTGTATCATCTTACAATTTGGAAAGAGAATGTTTACCAGCTCAAAACCACACCAACTTATTTGTAAGAGTTTTTCAATACAAGGCTAGAAACTCATTTTAGCTCAAAGCAGTATCCAAAAAAATAGAATGATAATTATAATAAAATAATCTTAATTTTCTTAAAATCATTTTAGTTCAAGTTTTAGGTTAAGCTGACAGGCAGGACCCAGTTTGTAACCACTGCTGTACCATTTGCTGTGACCACTGAAATCTGTCATATTCTAGGCTTGGTTATCCCCCCTGTCTTTCTACACGGGAACCTGTCCGCCCACCTCCCTATCCCCAGCATCACAGCAATGCAGTCCATAGTGAACAAAAAATTCGGATGTACGGAAAGCCATTTTATTTCCAACTATAAAAGGTCTAATTTCTCAACACTCATTTCAACATAGGAATAGTTAGCCTACCATCTGCAGCTAGGAAACGAGCCGATTACTCCAGCCCAGGGTACGGTGAGAGAAGAGGGAGCAGCAGACACTTGCTATTGAAAACCACCCAGTTAATATAATATGCCCGCCTCACAAAATAATTTTAAGACTCAAATGCGTTGTGTATGACAGAACGCTTTGTAGACTGTGAAGTGCTATACAACATTCCAAACAGGGCTTTCATTAATAAGACTAGAAGAGTCTTATCTTTCATAGATAAGACTTGGCCAGCACCACAAAATCAATTAATCAATCAATCAATATAAATAAAAAATTATCAGGGGCTTGTTTAAGAATATGTTGGGTCAGCATCTGAAAAGTGATAATCATACAGACAGGGGAGGCTGGCCGGGTTCCATTGATTCATTACACCCCAGGTACAGAACAAGCCAAAAAACCGAGCAACTACACGCATGGTGGCAAACACTGAATTTTTGACATTTCACGTACGGTACACATGAATGTAATGAGAAAGAACCAAGAGTAGGGAAGGCATCATGCCAAGAATGTGGCAAGTCCTTCCAATGCTCTTCCTCTCCTTCCTTTCTCACGGACGACATCCTACTGTACGTCTCTGAGTTACTGCTTTTATAATGTAAAGAGATGAGACACGTAGTCTGAATTCAGAAGTCGTGTGATTTTTAAGGAACGTGGGTCCAGCCTCAACCAGGAGGAGGAATTTGTCTTGAGTAAATTTATATCAGGAGTGATATAGAAGAGTATTGCGCAAAGTAAGGCATTAGGATCCTTGACATTGGCTGAGGCACTTACTTGAATGATATTTTCTGCCATCAGAACCAGAAAAGAAGGAGAGGGGCTGGGGAGACACCTAATCTGAACTGGATGCTTTCTGTCCGCGGGCTGTCCCAGGCACGCCTCACCCACTGACTCACAGCACGTGCTCATTCCTCAGTCCTTCCCTTCGTCTCCCACAAGCACCATATGCTACGAGCAATCCCTCCCTTCACCTGGCTCAGCAGCCTTCTTGGTCTCCTCCTCCCCCCACCATCTGCATCTCTAGAGCTCGGGGTGCCCAAGACGGGCTCCTCTCCTCCTCCATTGACATTCAGTGCCTTCATGTTCCTATTTGGCTTTCACTTCCATGCTGACCTTCCCTTCAACTCCCACCTTGGACCCCACTGGCCACTGAAGCTTCCATTTGGACATCCTGCTTCTCCCTCTCCACTCCCCCTGCTTGTGTTCCCTCTCTCGCTGTCTCTCTCTGTCAAATAAATAAATAAAATCTTTTTTTTTTAATGTATATTAACTGGCCCAGATCACAAGCTGGTAAAGAAAGGCTGGGGCTTGAACCCAAGTATTGTGAGACCCCCTCCCCCCAAGTCTACATCTTCTCCTCCAGCGAGTGCTATAGGCTTCCAATTCTGGAAAATGTATGGATAATGAACGAGCAACCCCTCCCCAACCTGAGTGCGAAATGATGCAGTTGGGGCACCAGTATTCACAAGCTCTGGGGCTAAGCAAGGAAGGCAACAAGGGCGTCCTGGCCACACCCACACACCCTGACTGTGCCTGTTCCACCTTCAGCAGAGAGCCTGGAAATTCCTGTAAATCCTACAAAACCCGATGATCTTCTTCCTGTTTTTTCTCCAAATGCACAACATGAAATCTAAGGAGTCTGACAGGGAAGACCAATTTAGTTCGGAGGGCACTTATTGCTGAAGAGGAGGTGGGAGGGGGGTGCAGGGGCCCAGACCTGGCAAAACACGTGAGACCTTTTCTCCTTGCCCCACCAAAGCAATCTATACCAGAAGACAAGTGTAAGAATCAGCCATCTGGAAACGAGAAAATTCATGGAAGGGAGAAACTGGGAGTAGGTGATACTGGGTGTTAAGTGGGAGGAATCAGAAATACTCTGAGGCCCAAACGAATAGTCTAGCTTGACTGGGTCTCTCAGCTACCCCTCCTACTCTGGCACACATAGAAAATGAGAATGTGACATGACACCTAATTCACTAAACCTAATTCCCACTTTCACAGGCCCTTTTCAGGCTCAACATTACAATAGCTAAATACCAACTAAATATTCACTGATAAATACTCATGGGTCGACTCTGCCACAGGTGCAATGCCCGTATTAGGGAAAATAATTTCCGCATGCACTCCTTGCCTGCTGAGTATCCACTAGGAAATCTGAAACTTAAAATCAACTCTGTATGAACGATCTTATATGTTTAACCATGGAAGAGGGATTTCTTTTCTAAAACGATATTATAAATGGTCGACATTATGAACATTTCTCCTATGATTTAAAAAATAATTTCATCAAATTCTTATAGGACTTCTTTGGAATTGACAAGAACAAAATACTCAAGGAATTTGATTTTATATATTCAAAAATCTAAACCTGTAGTACAGAAGACAGATTATTGGTTGACAGGACCCAGTGGTGGGGGCAAGGGTTAACCACAAAGTCACACAAAGGAATCTTTGGGCTGATGGAACAGTTCTGTATCCTGACTGTAGTGATAGTTACACAACTTTATTTGTCAAAATCCACAGGAATTTCACTAGCAAGGGTGAACTATACTATGTACAAATTATACTTTAATATAAATATCTTAAAAACTTAAGACTTCTAAAAACTGTAATTCAGTGCACCTTCATAACTGATCTAGACAACAGTCACACTTAAGGGATTTACTCTGACATAGCTGTTTAGTGTAGCTAATGGAATTTTTAAATTCAATTATCTCTCTTCATTCTTTAAAAGCAAAAATTCGTATAAATAAATAAATAACCAATGAAAATGTGGGCCAAACACAGTCAATTATACAAAATCTATTTTGGCTCTTTTTCTTACTCTCCTTCAAATTTCCCCCCCAAAGCCCAAAGAGACTGAAAAACCTGAGCAGAGAGCAGAAAACAGCCCAGAGTGGTCACTCATAAGTGTTGACATTGGTAGAGAAGCCAAATTCTTCCTTTTGAATTAAATTCATGGCTCCCCAAATGATGGGTCAAGGTCTAAAACTGATCTGGCCAATTCACAGGCACTCCACAACAATGGAATATAATGGAAATTTGTGGACCGAGTTTTCCATACACTCTGAGACTGACAGGTGGCTAAGGGATATCCAAACTCAGATTGAAACGTCTATCATTCCGTAAGAGTACAAAACTTATTTCTGGGGCCCAGGAGCAATTATTTTTTGGAGAAACAGTATAATAGCAGGTGAGCTTTTAAAAATAATAACAAAAAAGAGATCACATCTGAATAGAGGCAAATAATGGTTCATTTTCTTTCTTTAAATATTAAATTGATGCTGCTATTTAATGCAGTGTGTAACGGTATACTTAACTATTTTTAATAATTAAAACTTAGTTAAAATAAAAATGAACCAAGTGGGAAGGGTTGGTTTGGTAAAACAAAATGAGTTGAGTGTATGATACCACTGGGCTGTGGCAGCTAAATTAGGTCCTTGCAAAGAGAGTCAACGATTGATGGTGGACAGAAGCACAGCAGAGATGTAAACCTTTTCTGTCTCAGCTGGAGTAATGGTTACATGTTTCCCAAAACTCCCCAACCTGCATCCTCAAAATACGTGCATTTTGATGTGAATTATACCTCAATTAATAAATATACCACTGCTGGATTATAAAGTGAGGATTTCTTGGGGCGCCTGGGTGATTCGGTAGGTTAAGGGTCTGACTTTTGATTTCAGCTCCGGTCATGATCTCAGGCTCGTGAGATCTAGCCCTGAATTGGGTTCACACACGAGGCATGGAGCCTCCTCAGATTCTCTCTCTTTCGCCCTCTCCCAACCCGAGGAAGGAAAGAGAAGGGAGAAGGAAAAAGGAAAGGAACACATAAATAGTGAGGACTTCTTGAGTAATGAAAATCTAGAAATACAGAGTCTTCTTGGAGCAGAAGCAGGATAAATATGTGAAATAACCAGTTTCTTCCAGGTTCCCTCTTAACTAATCTCAGTACTGAATGGCTAAATGCTACAGCCTCAGATGAGAAAGCACAATGACACAAGGTATGTGTACAGATAGAACTGTCTAGAAAAGCACTGGAGTCTGAGGAAGGTGCCCTAGGGGGCCTCCCAAAGTGGCTCCAACTTCTAGCTCCCAGCTGGATTTGGATTTCTACACCTCCTGCTTGGATTCTAACCACCCCTGCCAGAACAAAGTGATCCAGGGACTTGACTGCCTTAGTCGTGAGACTAACCTAGACTCAGCCATTCAGGACTGGAGACTGACTTCACAAGGGCCCAAAAGCAGCCTTTTTTCCTCCCCTCCCCCCATATCAGGATGCTCATTCATAGTTTCATGATATTTATGAGGACTCAGGATCATATGCAAGCATCCTAACCTCAGACAAAGTGGAAAGAGCCTTGTCACACAGAAGTGCTACTTAGAGCATGTTCTGCTGACTGGTGTCCCTGGCCCATGATGAGATCAAAGACCCGCACCAGAGTGGAGATGAACAACGTCCCTAAGCCCGCTGTTGAGTTCAGCAGACATTTTGCTCACAGCACGATGTTCCACACGTGATCCACATTCGGCTGCAACCCTCACGGGTGATGGGCTGATAAACCATTTGCAGATTGGCTCTTACAAGTAGCACTGTTATAGTTTGGTGACACTTCCAAGAAAATCCAGAAAATAACAGAACATTCATTCAGAAATGACTGACTGAGCCACTCGGTGTGTGCCAGATGCTGGCAGGAGCAGGAAAGGAATCAGGAAAATGACTCAGACAGGGCAAGTACCCTTCTTGGAAGGCCTGTAATGAAGTAACTCCATCACTGGGATCATCCTTCCCAATCTCACGGGTTGGCCTAACACCAAAGTCATGTTGCTATCCATGTTTCGGCCATCCTGACCAGCATCGCTACATCCGGGGAGGTCAGCCCTGTGTGTGGGCAGGAAGGCATTTGAACGTCTCTCTTCCCAAGACATGAGGTACAGGGGAAGCTGCATTTGTGAGGCACCTCACAAACCCATGATCTCGTTCTCCTCTTCCCTTTAAGCAGAATCCTCAGCCAACAAGAAGCCAGGTGGGTGACCTTGGGCTCATTATGCCAAGCCAAACTTCAGCCTTATAACCGTGCTGGCGAAATGACCATCTGATAATGAGAACAGACTGGTTTGAGAGGCTAACACCGGAGAATGTGTAAGAGACTCCAAAAATGATTCTAGTTTCTCTTAAGACAGGGAGAAGTTTATAAAAACTTGGAAAGGTCAAGAAAGCAGGGCAGGCAGGAAAGCAGACTCTCTCGGTATGTTCTCATTTGTCAACAGCTCCACTGGAAGGAGATACCCAGATGTCATCTGAGCCCTGCAGAACACGGGTGCACCAGTACCATTTGTGCTATTAACAGCTTGCTTTCAGTCCTGATTGGACTTTCAGTCCAAGATTGGACCAGCCATTTTGGCAGCCATGTAAAGAATTTGCTATCAACTAAAACTCCTAGGTCTGTTTCCCATGAACTGCTATTAAATCGGGTTTCCCCAGTCCTGAACTTGTACACTGATTTGTGCCCCCTCTAAGTAGAGGACTTTATTAAATTTCATCTTGTTAGTTTCCAACCCTAGCACAGGTACATGTGCTCTCATCTCCCTTCCTGCTCCGTCCCTCCTTCCACTCTCTTCCCCACCATCACCAAACCTGTTTACAATTCCTCCTCCTGAAATATGACCAGCCTATCACTGATATCTTCCAGATTGTCTAATGAAATGCCAAACAAGACCAAGTTAACGATGAAGGCCAACCTGGAAGCACAGACTTCACTATCTCATGCCTGGGTAACAACAACCAACATATTGGTGGCCTTCCTGATTGGAATCAACTCTCCTTCAGATCAATGATCCATACTCCTTCAGAGCAATCCTTCTAAAACACAGAATCAATCACCCTTGCTTTAAAATGCTTCAGAAACTTCCCGTTGTCCACAAAGCAAAGGCTAAATGCCTTGATATGTCATCTGAGGGGTTCTATGACTGCTCCCCACCTGGCACTAGGCCTCATCCCACCCCCTCCTCCTCGGTCTTCACTGGGCATCGGTGCCTTTGTGCTGGGAACAGCCTCCCTTCCACAGCTCGACAACTCACCACCACACCCCGCCAACTCACCACCACACCCTTAAGTACTTGGTTCGATTGTGACCATTTTTCCACGGAGGAAAAGTTAATACTCCATCTTCGTATTTCCCTTGCACCCAACCTTGACCTCTAGAACCTTATTTACCCAATCATGTTATAGTTATTTCCTACATTTTTTTTTAATACCCTGCTATGAGCATAGTGCCTCGCACACAGGAGACCCAATATAATTTTCTTCAATGATTAGCTAAACTATCTCAGAGCTGAAATTAATCCATAAATCAATACCTATGAGGTATGCATAGACACAGGGATGCCTACTGTGTTTGAACTCTCCTAAATTACAAGTTTTCATTTTGCTTATAAGGGCCAAGTTTTTAAGGACCTTACATAAATCCACAGAAACTGTTTCTCTAATACCTCTAGTCTTCTTTCCTAAACACCTCTAACCTTCAAAGGGCAAAACCAGCAAACCTTCTTCTCCAGTGTGTTGGATAATAGAACTGACTTAAGTAAGAGGAGCAGAGCACAATAGGAAGAACGGGCAGATGCAGGGAACTTGACTGAATGAATGAATGGGTGATGGATAATGGGCTCAATGTTGTCAAAGCAGCCATATGGCCTTAATTCTTTAATCTTTAGTTTTTTCACATATAAAATCGATTTTTAAATAATCTCCAGGATTACTTTTGTTTCTAAGAATTTAAAATTCTTTAACATTGAGTATCTATTCTTGTGTGGGCTTGGAGTGAGCCAGCTCCCCCATAGGGCAGAGGTCACTCCCCTTGGAGAGAACCACAGGGTCACTGGGGACAAGAGGACAAGAGAACAAGTGAGGGTGACCTTGGGTATAACAGAACTTTCTTGTGATATGGCAAGGCTAGCAGAGAATTATATTACCAGGAAACAAGGACTTAAACCTAAGTTGTCATAGAGGTCAGGAGTTGCTCTTGGTCTCTATCCCTAAGTCTGTAATGATAGGCTTTAACTCCCTGTAACTTCTAAGAGTCAAGAGACTAAAAGTGCTTCCTGCTGCCACAGCGAAGTCCAATCCAGCTCAGGAGAATTAGTTTCACCCTCGTGGGTGTCCAGCTCTAATTATATAACAGCTTCTAATTATAAAACAGTATTCAGTTGAAGAAGAATGGTTATTAACTTAGGCATCTCATTAAAATGAACAGTTTATATGCTTCAAGTTGCTTGTTTGGAAAAAGTGCTAATGATTGCCTTGTGGGTCCGTGCGGGCGTGTGAACGTGCAAGGGCACGCGCACACGGCCCAGCTCTGCACTTACAATCTGGCAGGTGTCTGAATTTTTGGACATACTAGCTAGGGTTCTGGGTGATCTATTCGTATTCAATTCAATGAACAGAAATTGATAACTTGCCAGTGAGAACAGAAGAAAAAGAAAAAAAAAAAAACATGGGAATGAGCTAACCATATTTTAACAGTCAAAAGCTAGAAGAGCAGGGTGAAAAGACGTTTGGGGGTATAGCCGGGTGGAAAGAGTTACATCCCATTACGAGATCCATGAGTGGATCCGGAGGTCTCTTCTTTAGAGACCTAGGTCTTAGAGATCTAGCTTTTCCAGGACACCTGCCCTGCAGCCTGTGTTAGGAACCCTGTCCTGTGGGGAGGGGGGCAGGGTGAGCAGGCAGGGGCTGAGACAGGAATGCCTATAACCAGAGGCAGCTTTCTCCCTATCACTCCCTTGCGGACATTTCCATCAGGCAGGTTAACAGAACTTTAACAAGGAAAACAATGAGCTTGAGGCTCTAAAGAGTAAATACAATCAGAGATAAACTACAAGAACATAGCCTAAGCCCCTTTCCTTCTCAGTTGGCTGGGTCTGCTTGTCACCATGTCTCAGATAAGGCCCACTGTGGAGGGTGCCCCGGGAAATCTTCCTGAGCCAGTCCACAGGTCTGATGTCACCCAAGCCTTGTCCAAAGCACCAATGACCTACGGCAGCTCTTCCTGGGGTCAAATTTCAGGGATGGCTCTACATGCCATATTCATTTTCTAATGATACAATTTGCTAAGTGGGAGATGGAGGGGCGGGGACAGAAGTGGAGAGATGAAACCAACGCGGCGGGGGGCGGTTTCTAGAGTGGACCACCACTGGGAAATTAGGTATAATTTTCCTCTTTGCCCAAAACACGGGTCACTGAGAACAGGGAGTCACAGGAGACGCTCGGGAGAACAGCAGGTGTGGAACTCAGGGAGCGAGTTTCTTCCTCTTACAGAAGTAACAAATATGGTGCATTTTCTTTTCTTTTCTTTTTTAAATTAACTAAGACATACAAATTCTGCCTTCAGGATTTCCATTAGTAACAGGATCTTAGATTTTTAAAAATCTGAATACTCCACAGGCCCCAGATCCCTTTGAATTTTATTCTAAAATTCACAAAGGCTGAATTAACAAAGAATGGTTCCTATCACCAAAACTCCCGCTCTAGAAAACACAATTCTGAAATTCTAAATTGAAGGGGCATGGTGGGATTGGGCCATGGGGATTAAGAGCTGTCTTAGGCTCTATTCCGTGAATATGTATATTCTCCATTTGTTTCAGAAGGACGGACGTGTTTGCCCGAAATCCCAGGCAGCTACAGAAGTTCTGAGCTAAAGACCCCGGGACATATGTATTTTCTTAATCATATAAATGTTCAAATAAACATTCAGTAATTCTAATAAATTTAAATGTACTGCTCAGCCCTCAAGACTGTTAGGAGCTTAGAATGCTCTTGACTGTATAATGATTGTTCTGTTTGTACATGAGTTAGTGTATATAAATACATACAAAAACCATACATTTCATGTCTGGCTCATAGCTGAATTTTTAGGATACCATAGGAAGTCTTTGATGGTATATTTGTGAGTGACACACTCATATTTAATTAATGGAAAAAAAACACCTCTTGCTAGTGAGCACAAAATAAAATGATGAAATGGGAATAAGTTAATTCAGAGATTAACAGCCCAAACACTTGGCAGAGCTAGGTGATGACAGAGTATAGTACAGCAGTGAGAAAAATATTCCATCTCAATGCTAGGATATAGCCACAAATACATGTGGAATAAAATAATTTCAGTATCTGTAGACAGTTTTCTTGGTTACTCCTTAATCTCCCTAAACTTTTCTGTTACTTATTTCCATATTGGATGACATTGCATTTTCATTTATGGTTATTGAGACACTGAGATTTCTTTGGTTATTGTTATAATTCACAAAGTATTTTTTGTCTTTCTTCCCCCCAGATGGAAATCAGACAACAACGGCTTTCTGACACCCAAATTTCCGGGCTCTAGAGAAAGGATATCTAAGCAGAATATTAATTAATTTAAATCCATCTTTGTAAGATGAATTGCTGCAGTCATTACAAAATAAATCCTTTTTTTAAACATACAGTGCTAGATTAGTTTCAGGTATACAACATAGTGATTCAATAATTCCATACATTACTCAGTGCTCATCATGATAATTATACTCCTTAATCCCCATCACCTGTTTCACCCATCCCCCCACCCACCTCCCCTCTGGTAAACATCAGTTCCTTCTCTATAGTTTCTATAGTTAGATCCTGTTTCTTGGTTTGCCCCTCCCCTCTTTTTCCTTTGCTCTTTTGTTTCTTAAGTTCCACATGAGTGAGATCATGGTATTTGTCTTTCTCTGACTTATTTCACTTAGCATTACACTCTCTAGCTCCATCTATGTTGTTGCAAATGGTAAGATTTCATTCCTTTTTTATGGCTGAATAGCATTCTGCTATACATATTTGTATATGTATATTTATGTGATATATATATATCACATTTTCTTTATCCGTTCTTCTATCAATGGACACTTGGGCTGGTTCCATAATCTGGCTATTGTAGATAATGTTGCTATAAATGTAGGGGAGTATGCATCCCTCTGAGTTAGTGTTTTTGCATTTTGGGGGTAAATATCCAGTAGTGCAATTATTGGACTATAGGGTATTTTTAACTTTTTGAAGAACCTCCATGCTGTTTCTTCTATCTTCATTTATCTTTTAATGTCATATTTGTCACACATTATGTTCCATCCCTTTTAATGTAAATATATCTCAGTATTTTCTCAATATATATATGAAATGATTTGTGTTTCTCTGCCTCTAAATCATAGAATTGTAGGTTCTGAATGGCTTTAAAAAAAAAAGCATGTGCCTTTTTTAAATTAAAAAATACATAAAGCATATGCCTTTTTTAAATTGAAAAATACATAAATAAAGCATGTGCCTCAAGAATTCCTTTATAATTTCTTAATCCTTTTAATCCTCTTTTTGTGAAAGTCAAGTGCTAAGAGGCTGAGGTTAGGCTTATGGAAACTTCCAAGTAATAGGCTTCTTCAAATAATTGAAAAAGAAATACCTCTTAAGATTTTACATTATATGTGTTTTTTAATATTAAGATTTTAGGGCGCCTGGGTGGCTCAGTGGGTTAAAGCCTCTGCTTTCGGCTCAGGTCATTATCTCAGTGTCCTGGGATCGAGGCCCTCATCGGGCTCACTGCTCAGCAGGGAGCCTGCTTCCTCCTCTCCCTGTCTCTCTGCCTGCCTCTCTGCCTACCTGTAATCTCTCTCTCTCTGTCAAATAAATAAATAAAATCTTTAAAATAATAATAATAATAATAATATTAAGATTTTAACTCACACCAAACTAAGTACCCTATCTTTTGACCTGGAGCACTCAACCAAGTTTTAGTTATTATTACAACAGATTCAGGATCTCACTGAGGATCTATTATACGTGATCTAGATGATTAACCTGGAAGCCATCCATGTTAACTACCCAAGTTTTCAATAATATGGTAATCAGAAATTAGGCTCTGAATTTTCTCCAAACCCACATAAGTGTAAATCTCTCATTTCCTTTCTAAATTGGACTGTTAGGTTTCTTTCCCCTATTTACAAAGCATGTGAAGAGTTCGCTTTGATAGAGACTAAGGCAAGAATACCTTTTCTATTATGAAATGCAGGTTTCCCAAACAACAGACTTTCATTTCAAAATAAAAGACAGGTCACAGTTCCAAAATTTCAAAAAGCCCAAAGACTAAAACAAAGGCCCTCAGAACCCCATATCAGTTTTTACAGTATTGAATTCTCTAAGAAGTTAATATCTCTAAATACTTTAGTGTGAATAATCAACTAAGTGGGGGCAGGGCTTTTACTCAATAAACTTCAATAAGTAAAATGATCTGTTTTAGCTGTATTATTGCCACTTAAAGAGGACCACATTTACTGCTCTGTCCCTGTGTGAAATAAACAGGAGTATTTTCCAATACCTTTTCCTTCCCCCCCTTTTTTTTCCCCTCAAGATAAATTTGCTTGATCCTCAGCCCTCCTTAATTCACTTAGGAAGCTAATGCCTATTTGGACTGAAAAACACACTTAGAAGTCTACCTAGACAATTGTCCCAAACTTTAAAGTAGGATGTTTAAGTAAAATGCCTTTTGAATATGGTCATCACACTTACTGAATTTAAATATTTGAATCTGCTTAAATTTAAATATTTAAATTTTGTTTGGGTTTAAATATTTAAATATGCTGATTTAAATATTTAAATTTTACTTAAATTTTTAAATTTAAATTCGATTTAAATTTCTAAATTTAAGTTAGGAGCAAATATTCTCTTCTGGCACTTGAGTTTCTGATTTTATACCTTTTCTGATTTTCCCAAATGGGAGCTGTTGTCTTTGTGTATGACAATTAGTCTTAATGACTGATCTTTTTAATGAGGTGCTCTTCTACACAGCTGTTTTCTCAGCATGCTGATAAACTATAGGAGACGGTTATAATCAGATTATACTACAGTCATACTTCATATCCTAAACTGAGACCCTTCCATTGTGTTAGTGGTGGTCCTTCTGCTTTGTGATTTTACATGACAGCAACAAAAACCATCACTAAGAAGTTTTGGGTATAATGGGGCTCTTGAGTGGCTCAGTCGTTAAGTATCTGCCTTCGGCTCAGGTCATGATCTCAGGGTCCTGGGATGGAGCCCCGCATCGGGCTCTCTGCTCGGCAGGAAGCCTGCTTCTCGCTCTCCCACTCCCCCTACTTGTGTTCCCTCTCTTGCTGTGTCTCTCTCTGTCAAAGAAATAAATAAAATCTTTAAAAAGAAAAAAAGAAGTCCGGGTATAATTATAGAGAAACACATAAAGAAAAAGACAATTATTAAAGGCATCTAAGAAACCCATAAAAAGAAGGATCCTGAAGTGAGACTCCCATGAAAGCATCCCCATGACACCTGTTCAGTTTACCATTTTTTAAAAAGAAGCAGCTGAAGCTTGTTGCTTGGGCAGAACCTATTTTGATATTGCGGAAATTTAAAAAATCCTATCTCACCTATTTCTGCCACCAGCAGAACCCTCCACAGAAGGCCAAGAACACCCAGACCGGAGGCAGGGGAGGCAAAGCAAAGATGATAACACAGCCCAGAGCGGGCTGAAGGCTTACCTGGCTCGGGCCTCAGAAGGGAGTGGCGGGTCACCAGCCGAGTGGCTCGGGGAGGCAGGTGGCCGCGGCGAAGAGAGGGTCACGCTGTGCATTTGCTTTGGGGACCTTGGCACTTCACTGAAGGCGCAGTCTCGTCCAGGGAACGGGAAGGATGAGGAACTCTCAACCGTGGGGGCCAGGTCACGGGCCTGCCCGGTGGCGCTGGGCTCCTGACCCCGTCTTTGGTTTTCCACATTGAGCAGCACCTCGGTGTCGGAAAGCCCATCGCTCCCAGGGAGGGCATAGTCCTTGGAGTACAGAGAGCTCGAATCTTTGCCTGGCTCGGCCTGTCTGTCACCTTTCCCTCCCCTCTTGTCAGCAGCATCGGCGTCCTTCCTGGACTTGGCGTATCGGGACGGCGATTCCGAATCCGCTTCGGAATCCAGCGCTATCCCGTATTTCTCCGCTAGCTGTCGTCTCCTTTCCGCTTTGTACCGCGCAATTCTCTCCGCTTTGGACTCCAGAGCCTGGGTGTCCATGAGACCTGAACCACAGGAGTGGTCGGCATGGATGCCTGAGGTTTCCGTGCAGAGTTTGGAGCGGGTCTGCTTTTCCACCGAGGAATCCGAAGTGTCCTCCTCTTCATTGGACCGGCCTACAAGGGGACCGCGCGGGGAACATGGACAGAGTTTAAGGACAGACACACATTGACCGCCCTCTGTTTTGCACACAGAAGTGAATTTTTCCAATTGCAGCCACATGCTTGGTACAGAAAATGTCTAACATGAAAATATAGGAAGGTAAAACTCCAAATCACCAATAATCACTAATATATAATAAATAAATTGATTTGCCAAACATTTCTATATATTCCTTCTAGTGTTTTATAAAATTGATTTCTTCCATATAAAATAATTTGTTTTATGTACCACTGATGTTCTGGATAAAACATTTTCCTATAGTTGGAAGTCTTTTTTTGAAGACATTCTCTAAGGCTTCATAATATTCTATCCAATAGGCCTTCCATAACTAATTTAACCCTTCTCATATTCCTGGGTATTTGCATTGTTTCTAACTTTTAATCAGTCTGATTTTCTGACTACTATAACGACAAAGGTATAATTGCTTTATCAAAAAGTATATCATTTTAAGAGATTTGCTAGACTGTCAAGTTGATTTCTATAAAGTGTGCATCAGTTTACACTAGAATCTGCAATATATGTTCACTTGCAAACACTGACTGTTCATTTAAAAAATTTCCTTTGATTACTAGAAAAAGGGAATATGTGCATTTTTCAATTATTAGCATCTGTATTACTTTTTCCTTTTCTGGAATATCTGATCAAGCTTATTTAAGCTCTATATACTACTGATTCGTAGTGTCATTTTTATTTGTTTGCATGCATTTTTTTGAGACTGTGAACCTTAATCTTATTCACGAATATTTCAAACTTTTTCAGTATTCTGTGACGTCTATGTGTAATATTTTCTTTGGAGTACAGATGTGAACTGTTATGTAGTCAAGTCAATTGACCTGGTCACTTGTGATTTCTCCAGCTGTTTCTGTATCTTGGAGGTCCTTTTCCATTCAATATGAATGAAATATTCACCTATGTTTTCATGTTTTTAATTATTTTCTTAAAATTAATCATGTGATTAATTGGGACTTATTTTTGTGTTTCGTATAAGTGAGAAGAGGGCTATGACCCCTCTCTCCACAAAACCCATTTTCCCAGTACCATTTTATTAAATAAGTCTTCCCTTTCTCACGAATATGTGATGCTTATATTATAATATGTAGATTCACATTTTACATACATGAGGGTTTACTTCTGGCTACAAATTTTGGTATTCTATTCTTGATTCTCATGTAATTTTAAAAAATCTTAATTCTCTAGTTTTCTGGCCATCGAAGATCAGGAACTCTAGATAAGTGACATGATCACATCACAAAGTGAGACCGACAGCCATCTCTAAGGAAGAAACTAGAAAACACTGGCCATGAAAAGCAGCAGCATGGAGCTGCAGAGTCAGGGACAGGGTGGGAAGAACAGCCCAGCCCTATATGGGTCATCCTCTTCCAAGGCTAAGTTAAATATTTCATATTCCTAACATTGACAGTTATCAAAAAAAATTAAGCTGTGTTTGAAATATGGTTTAATATGAAACAAATATGCAATACATTTAAAATGACATGTAAATAATTTACATTAAAGTAATTTAAATAGAATGTTGGTTGCATTAACACGTAGACTGAGAACCCTAACCACTCAAGGTCCAGGTTCACTTTAAATGCTCCCTGCTGCGAGCGGCCGGGCGCTGTGCTGGGCACCTGGGTATTCTGTTTAAAAGAGTCTCATTCTGTCCTCTAAGGATTCTTACTGAGAATCTAGACAGCAGGTCCTGTGCCAGCACCCTGAGGGTACCAAGAGGGAGATCCGGTTCCTGCCCTTTAGGGGTCCCAGGCTGGTGGGGGGTAGAAATGAAATGACAGCATCAATTTCCCAACAGTGCGCCAAGAGGAATCATTTCTTCCTGCTCTGCTCCCAGAGGACCACACCTATGAGACAGGGCAGAGCTGACATACGTGTCATTGCAGTGGTTCACAAACAACGTGTATTGAATAAGTAAGTACATCTACACAATTCAATTTTGTGGAACATCTCATTTTCCAATGCCACTGGGTAAAGAAGGCTGCGTGGACCATCTCGGGCAGCCTGCGCGAGGGCAGGGCGCCGGGCAGCACGCTCACCGGTGTGGGGGCTGGCCGGGTCTGTGGCTCGCATGTATCTGGGCGTGTCTTCCTCCAGCAGGCGATGAGTCACTAATCCCGTGCAGCTCTGCAGGAGCTGCGTGTCCGTTTCGATTCCTTCGAGGCGCCTGGCAATTCTTTCTTTTCTGTGCAGGACACCGAAAACAGGCCTCGTGAGCCATGGAGAGCAATTCTCAGGGAAAGTGAATACTGCTTCACCAAGCTCCTCTAGTTTTTAATTAGGTGCAATCAATTTCTTACCTTTTCATTTCTAAAAATTCTTTCCTCTTTGGTTCAAAGATTTTCCTTAATTCTGCAACTAAAATAAAACAGAGAAGGATAAAAAGATAGTCCAGTTTTCAGTAGTCATGCATTCACTCTACTCATTCATATATTTATTGAACTTATATAAGTTATATATTGACTTTTATATATTATCGAACTTATGTTATTGTATATTGTTAGGTATATAACTTATTGTTAGGTATATAACTTATATATGTAATCTCAATAACATATATTGTTGAACTACTGTTTCTGTTCTCGGATCCCGTGCAGTGTTTTCCTGGAGATTGGCTGCTAGTGTGAAAGGGCAGACCGCATGGGAAGCACGTACACACACACACACACACACACACACACACACACACACACACACACACATCACAGGCTGCGCTAAGAAGTAAAACCATGAGTAAGGGATGGATTAATAAGAACGAGTTCTGTTTCATCCAGGGGAGTCAGAGGAGGCCTAGACATCAAGATCTCTCCAGCAACCAGATATCTCACTATCTGTTTTTTGATTGTTACTAGGTTCAATGAAGGATTCCAAGTTTGTCATTATGGGAAACTTCTAACGTTTGCAAAAGTAGAGACCGGTATTAGAACCCCCCCCACACCCATCAGCAAGCTACAACCACCGTGTCTCCCCGCACTCCTATTTCACCCCCTCGTTGAACCTGTAAAAATCTGGGACTGGCTGATTGTGTTTCCAGCCATCCCTAATTGAGCATTATGGCCATTTACCGAAGTTTAGGTTAACACAGTTCCTAAGCCTCCCCTTGCCGGCTTACGCTGAAAGGAAATGTTAACATTTGTTTCCTCGCTATAATTTGGGTGGATGATGGATAAAGTAACAACCCTAATTCTCCTGGTAACACTGGATGGGTGAACAATGTTTGGCTGAGGTCAGGAGGTTCTCACATGATACTGACTACAAGGGTATCACCAAGATGCCAAATAATTGTTTCTTTGGAGAAATGGCCAAATTTGGTGGAGAATAAAGGTCTCTCTTCTCACCTCCTCCTACTCACGTAATTCATAAAGGCTCATCTGAGTGGCTCCTGTTGAAGACCTGGGAATACCAGGGAAAGGAGTCACTGACAGCTCTGGGGGTCCATGGAACTTTGAAACGTTGAGTTAAAGAAGAAACTCAATGGAGGCATACTAGAATGCTGGAATATATTTAAATTTTCTTTTCTTCTTTTAAGATTTATTTATTTTAAAGATTTATTTATTTATTTACTTGACAGAGAGAGCGCGAGAATGCACGCACAATCAGGGGGAGCAGCAGGCAGAGGCAAAGGAAGAAGCAGTTTTCCTGCTCAGCAGGGAGTCTGATGCGGGACTCAACCCCAGGACTCTGGGATCATGACCTGAGCTGAAGGCAGATGCATAACTGAGCCACCCAGGTGTCCCTTTTCTAATTTTCTTTTTTCGTTTTAAAGTAAGTTCTACATCATGGGGCACCTGGGTGGCTCATTTGATTAAGGGTCCAGCTCTTAACTTTGGCTTAGGTCACAATCTCAGGTTTGTTAGATCCAGCCCTATGTTGGGCTCCATGCTGGGCGCGGAGCCTGCTTAGGATTCTCTCTCTCCCTCTCCTTCTGCCCCTCCCCTCCCCCACTCTCTAAAATAATAACAATAACAATAAACTAACAGTAAACTACGTCCAACGTGGCGCTCAAACTCATGACCTTGAGATCGAGAGTCACATGCTTTACTGACTGAGCCAGCCAGGTGCCCCTGACTTCTGGAATTTAACCTTCAACTGCTTTCATTTCTATTTTTTTTTTAAAGTTGCCATTTTTAGTAATGAGTCAGAACCACACACACACACACACACATACACACACACACACACACACACACACACCCCTTTTATATTGCCCTTTGAATGTTAGAGACACAAACCTCCTTTTTATTTATTTTTAAATGACAGCTGCCTTACAATTTTAGTTAGATTGACTTCTGTTAAGATAGTTATACGTAACTAATGAATCATTGAACACTACACCAAAAAATAATGATGTACTGTATGTTGGCTAAAAAAAAAAAAAGATAGTTGGCTTCAAAAAAGTCTCTCCTCAATTGGCTTTCCCAGGAACCAGAGTAGCGGGAAGCAGAGTCCTGTCCTGTCAATTATGTCCCTGCTCTGTCAATGGCTCTGTCCTGTCAATTACGTCCCTGTTCAGAAGACAAGGGTGTAATGGTAACGGTGCATCTGCCACGTTGCCTTTTGAGGAAGCTTGACTGATACTAGCTTCCCAGTTAACAAATTAGCTCCAGCAAGATTATGGTGATAAAACTTTAATGACTGGTAGGGCAGATTTTGAAAATATTTTCAAGGATGATATAAACCAAAGAGTATAGATTAATTATTTAAACCCCAAGAAGAGCAAGGGGCCATATTTTTCGTAAGATCGCACCAAAAGCTACTGGAACCAAATTCCAAGTGCTCTGAAAGGCAGGTTGCAGACTCAGTGTGTCAAACTTGTCACTGAGAAACAGGGTCTCTTAAGAGGGTCTTGCAGAGCGTAACACCACTGACTTTCCTCCACCCAAATTATTTCAACTAGTTATGCTACGGTCTAAATGTTGATGTCCCACCGAAATTCATATGTTGAAATCTTAATCCCCAAAGTGATGATACTAGGAGGTGGAGACTGTGGGAGATGATTGGCTCTGCCCTCAGGAGTAGGATTAGTGTCTTTATAGAAAAGACCCCACAAGGCGCTCCCTCCCCCCCACCATGTGAGACAGAGTGAGAAGCCAGCAGTCTGCAAGCCCTAGAAGGGTTCTCACCAGAACCCAACCACACTGGATCCCTGATCTAGCCTCCAGAACTCCGAACGACAAATTTTTGCTCTTTAAAAGCCACCTAGGCTATGGCATTTTGGTACAGAAACCCGAATGGACTAAGACAAGATGAGGAATAAAACGTTAATTCAACACAGAGTGTCCTATAACTTCTATGAGACAAAGTTAAGGTATACTTTTTTTTATCCTAATGTGAGACTGAAAATCACTTTTTGTTAAATTTTTACATTTTTCTATAGAAGTTATGTAACTAAAGACATTAAAAAAAAAAAGATTCCAACAGTACAGTGAAAAGTTAAGTAACAAGTTGCTTCCTGACCCTCTTTATTTCCCATCTTCTAGAAGGAATGATCAGCTCGTAGGCAGACTGTGCAAATGCCCCACCCACAACAAAACTCTTCTCCTTCTGCCATTACCTACCTGTTTCAACATTCTATAAAAATGAAGATACTATGAGAAAGGAATAGGCTGATGGTCAGAACAGGCATTCATCGCAGGAACTGAACCCTAACGCCTGGGGCAGTGGGAAAAGGTGGGGGAAGGGGTGACCTAAGTTACCCTACTGTCCATGGTGACCTCTGTCCTTTTCTGGAGAGAGCAGGTTTGGCAGCCCACTAATGAAGGCTGTGAGTCTCATTGCCTTAAGCCTGAGGAGAGCGCTTAACAGACATTCCAGGGCACCTCCTCAGGGTCACAGACTCTGTAACACATCACAGATCACCACGGGGTGCTAATGGGCTTTGGAGTGAAAAATTCCTTCATGGAGTCCTGAGCCTCAGGATGTTAAGTATCCTGGGCTCCCCTACCGAATGCCTAATCATCACCAGTTGCTGGGACACAAAAATGCTCCCACTTGTTTCCAAAGCCCCCCTGCTCCCCCGGGGGACATTACTGTCCTGGATGAGAAGCACCATTCCCAGGACAAAGGTGCCCCTGGATGCCCATGCTGTAGGTTATCCTAATGACAGACACCCCTAGCCAGCACTGCACTCTTTTCAACCACACCTAGGTTCAAACTCAAAACCGTTTCAAGCCTATAAACTATAGTCCTCTCCGACTATTTCCTGAGGAGTGAAATGAGATCATAAATCAAACCATGGGATAAACGTATCAGCAAGCTAGGGGCACTTGGCTGGCTCAGTCGGTAGGGTATCCAACTCTTGACCTTGGGATGGTGAGTTCCAGCCCCACGCTGGGTGTAGAGATTACTTTAAAATTAAATAAATAAATGTATCAGCAAATTCATTCATCCTTAGTGGAAATTCACAGTGAAATCTTTTAGAAAAAAATCCCTTAAACAAACGAATTATCTCTCAGTCAATTCTTTGTAACCAATCTATTTTTCAGTTACCAAGATTTGCTCCATTCCTATAGATTACATTCCATGAGATTACAGGGGAAAGAAATGATCTGGAAGACGAAAGAAGTCATAGAGAAGCTTCCTTTCCCAAGACTATAATTTAAAAGTAAAATTAGTAAAACAAACATGCAATGTAATTACTCTAGTAGATCGAGTCCATGGGAAAACACTTCAGTTATATAAAAGAGAATAGGTTTTATTGAATTGCTGATGTGTGCGTACTTTTTCGGACCCATTCCAGGAAAAAAAAGACAAAAAACAAAAAACAACAACCTCATCCGGGCTCTTGCAGTCCTCATTAGGCCCTCTGGTGGGAATTTTTGGTCAGGTTTATTATAAAGCACTGAAAAAGAGCTGATACTAAGAAATCACAGAAGTCACTCCAGCTGTGGAAGTCTATGTTGCCCTCCGTTCTTTCATTCATAAAGCACTACAGATATCATCTGTAGCACTATACAGATATCATAAAGCACTATACAGATATCATCTGGAAGATAGTCTCGAATATGATGTGTTACTGTTTGTGATCTACCAAAAACCGTCTTCACTTTACAATTACTATATAATTTTAGACTTAAGGAAAAATCAAGACATGCTTCATAATGTGTTTACACTTTACTACACTTGATTTATTTTTATCCTTTTCTATGAGCATATTTACACGTGCTATGTGTGTATACACATGCATGCATGTACACATATTTACATAATTTTTTTAAAGATTTATTTATTTTAGAGAGAGAGAGCGTGAGAGCGCGAGCAGGCAGGGCCAGAGAGAGAGAGAGAATCCCAAGCAGGTACCACTCCTGTGCGGAGCCGGCCATGGGGCTCGATCCTATGACCCTGAGATCACGACCCGAGCCAAATCTAAGAGTCAGATGCTCAACTGACTGAGCCACCCAGGTGCCCCCTACTTATTAATTTTTCTGAGCCATTCAAGAGTAAGTTGCAGCATGATATCCCTTTATCTCTAAACTCGTCAATGTATATTTCCTAAAAACGGGAAATAAGAATATTTTTTTAACTGGATTAAGCTGGGATGCCTGGGTGGCTCAGTCAGTTAAGAGCAGCTGCCTTCGGCTCAGGTCGTGATCCAAGGGTCCTCGGACTGAACCCCGCATGGGGCTCCCTGCTCAGTGGGAAGCCTGTTTCTCCCTCTCCTTCTGCCACTCCCCTCGCCTGTACTCTCTGCCAAATAAATAAATAAAATCTTTAAAACAAAAGCACAAAATTAGATTAAGCATCCATAATTCAACTGATTGTATGCTGTGGCATAATGCATACAACTCATAAATGGTTCAGGTAACAGTAATAGTAACCATCATATAATACAGATCTAAACAGGCGCTATTGATCTAACTTCCATTGTAATGAATTTTCTACTTTGCCTTCGAGTACATTAAAACTGTGACATATACTAAATTATTCCTCACTGCACCTGCTATCTTAGCCTGCTGCCCTTGTCTGAGTAATTCCAAATGGTGCTTTTGTGGCAACACAGATTCTATGAGTCTATTTCTTTAGTTATTTTTGAAGGGAATCGGATGGTCATTTTCCGAGCTAGGTAACTGAAGGGCAACTGACATCAGGGCTATCATACTTTACAAAATTATTTAACTTGCCTAACATGCTTTATCATAATACATAATGCCAATACCCAGCATAATGTGGTCTGCTGGGTAGTTTTCTTGGGGAGCACAGTTTCTTTAACTAGCCCTGAGAAACGGGCTTTCTGGTAAAGTTATTGCTGAGTTCAGGCACCCAAACCGGAGTACAGTAGAATCGTCTAAAGAAATATAAGTGGCAGGGGACTGCCAAGCACCCCTCTCTCCCTCCCTGCGTTTGACAGGCTGAGAGCACAGGCCAGACCCAAAATGTCCTAAAAACGGATCTTACTTCCCACACTAACTTTTAAACTTGGATGGCAGCCACTAATACAAAGACAAGCAGCTTATAAAATCAGAGATTACAAAACTAGAGGACTAAGGGGGGCGGTGAGAGCTGAGAAGTGTGGGATTTCTTTTCGGGGATAATGACAGTGTTTAAAGCTGACTATGGTGATGGGTGCACAGCTCTGTGGATATGCTAAAAGCCACTGACTTGTATACTTTGGATGGATGAATTGTATACTGCTTGAATTATATCTCAAGAAAGCTGTTAAGAAAGTAGAGTAAGACATTTGGTCCATTTCATAATGCTTAAGTGGAAAATCTATTTTAATATCATCATCTTTACAGAGGTAAAGGTTTTTGACCCTTGGATAACTTGTTAGTGATACACAGTTAAAGGAAGGCCCCTTAGAGGAAAAAGCCAATGATCATTTTAATGTTTAAATTCACAAAAGCAAGAATTCCTCACTAAATGACCAGAAACTTCCATAAACGTATAAACAGACATAAAACTCTATGCCATGAAAACAGTTGTAATCAATTCCTACTTTCACCACTATATCGCCAAGAGCTGACAGAACCATTAAAATATTTGTTAAGATTAAATAAATTAAATCTTAAAAAAAGGTGGGGGGGGCGCCTGGGTGGCTCAATGGGTTAAAGCCTCTGCCTTCGGCTCAGGTCATGATCTCAGGTCCCCGCATCGGGCTCCCGGCTGAGCAGGGAGCCTGCTTCCTCCTCTCTCTGCCTGCCTATCTGCCTGCTTGTAATCTCTGTCAAATAAATAAATAAAATCTTTAAAAAAATAAAATGTTCGTTAAGATGAAGAAGTGAGATTAGCGGTCACACATGGATCTTTCCAAACACGCCTACCTGAATTCGTAAAGTACAGAATGTAAAATAAGACTCTGGGGACTTTACATGAAATTCAGGGGAGGAGAGGCTTGGATACTTTTTAAGCACGTTTTGAAGATCTTGGGAATGTGGAAACATAACTCTGACTAATACATGGTGTTATCTTTGATTTGTGAAAAAGCATGTTTTCATAACCAATTATGATACATTTTCTAATGAAACTAGTTAATCAACTTACATGTTCTTAACTTTTGGCACATATGGAGTTACAAGCTGTTGAACCTGAAAGGAACCTTGGATCTCATATCCCATTTCTAATTTTTCTGACCCTAATATTGCATGTACTGTTACTCATCAAGAAAAGGACCAGGGCAGACGAAGAGGAAGAGTGAAGCGGCTTTTGCTACAGAACTTTGCCTCATCAGTCCAATCTTCCAAGCTCCTGCTCAGATCAATCTGTTCACCCTTCAACTTTGTTTGGATCATCTTCACAGATTGTAAGCTTGGCTGAGATTAACCAGAGCTTCTTTGTCTTTCACAAGAGTCTAAAAAATCAGAAGGGCCCTTCCACGTCACGCCGTCCAGGCCGGAACCCGCAGCCTGTGCCCTTCCCATGGAAGCCCATGATGTTCCTTGAACAGCCAACGGGAGCGAATGAGATCGTGATGTAGCTCATTTCATTTACAGGTCCCATGAACCATCCGAATGGTCTCTCTCCTATGAAATCTCACCTCCTTCCCTGTAATTCAACACCGTATTCTTGTTGGGGACCTCCAGGACAACACAGAGTAAGTCTGTATTTCAGTTGACAGTTTTCTAAGTACTTGAAAATTGCAGAATGTCCCTGTTTAAATTTTCTCCACAAGGCCAAATCCCTGGGGTCCTTCAAATATCCATCCTCATCAGACTATGTCTAAGCACATCACCTATTCAATTCCTCAGACTGTACGCCCATGTATCAGTGGGCCTTTTAAACTAGATTTAGTTTCTATTAAAAGAATATTTTTTCTGGTCTCATCTCTTTTGGGTTTGATCTCATGTTTAGTTTTTTTTTTTCTTCTTTCCAGAGGACAAAACAGAAAAAAAAAATCTGACCTTCCACCCAACCTGTTTCTTCTGAAGTAAGGGTTACGCAGCGGATTTGGGATGAAGGCAGTTTGTGAGCCGGTACACCCCTCTGCCAGTGTTAGAGTTGGGGGACACAAAGATCCGGTTAATGTTTACGCCATTTCTCAGGCAAAACACAGGGGGCAGTGGGCTGATGGCAGGTGCGAATGTTTTACTGCGCTTGTATCTTTACCAATGAAAATAAGAACTCACGGAACACGTGAGTGCCTACCTGGGGAAGGAGATATGTAAGGTACAGGGTGCCCTGGAAGCCCAATGTGCTGCCGGGCAGGGAGCCCTAAGATTCTCAGTGCAAAGACAACAACCCTGGCAAAGGACCAAGAGGCGGAGGGAATGGACAGAGTAGACGGAGTAGATATGGACTTATGAGCAACACTCACGGCCCCTGGAGAAGGTGAGAGGTAGGAGAGATGACATTGGTAGGTTCTATGCTGGCTCTGTCTGCCACCCTCCCCACCCGGCCTCCAGGGAATACCCTAAGACGGCTAAAACCAATGAGAAAAGAGACGGAGGAAGGTGTGGATGAAACACGCAAGAAGAGGGACCTTCGTGGCGGTTAGTTCGTGGAACAGGCAGAAAGGAACACAAAGGAGGGTA
Source organism: Ailurus styani (assembly GCA_002007465.1). NCBI lineage: Eukaryota > Metazoa > Chordata > Mammalia > Carnivora > Ailuridae > Ailurus > Ailurus styani. The sequence continues at coordinate 1,287,423 of LNAC01000400.1, read as the reverse complement.
TACGCTGAAGATTCGGGAATGAATTGCCCTCAAAGAAAATCAGGTGACACAATACTTATGCGCCCGGGACACTGGTCGACCATTTAGAGAAAGTCTCACCTTTCGGAAGTGCAGTTAAAATCTTAGCATCGATTCTTCTTCTGTGGTTAGCAAGTTGTTCTTTATCTTCAAGCCAGAATTCTTTCTGAAAGCTAAAAATTAAATTATGCCATTAATAATGTTTAAAGTCAATTCGAATCAAGATACACGAAGTTAAGTGAAAAAAATGCACAACAAGAGTTACAGGACTGTTATACATCATGAAATGCATGTATGTGGACTACAAGTAAAAAGTTTTATTTCGGGGAGTTAAATGGTAGCTTTTTTCATTTACTTATAGTTAGGTTACTAAGGCTTTTTTGTGCAACGGAGGAATTCCGTCAGCACAGGCAGGTAGCACGGTGTCAGGGGTGACAACATGGCGGAGCCGCGAGTTGGACACCTCGGTTGGGGTGGACACCCTCTTCCAGAGCCACTCGCCAATAGCTGTGGAAGCTTGGATTAATTGCTCAACCTTTCTGTGTCCGTCTCAGCCTCAGAAAATCGGCAACTTGTATAGGGAATAGATATGCTTTTCCTCCAGGCTTGAAATTACGGTAAACTAACAAATGCCTTCAAACAACTAAGAAATCAAAGCATGGGGAGTATGTTTGAAAGGCTCATGAAAACTTGTCTTGGGATACCGGAGGAAGTGAAGGAGCGAAGAATAAGGAACTAAGCACTAGGTACTGTTCTTCTCTAACGAGGCATATTCCGGGTATAATCTTAATTATCTTCATAAGACTCCATGAGGCCTGAACTGCTCAGGGCTGTACTGGGAAAGGTTCCTTCCTCTTGCTCTCCCACCCCCTTCCCCTAAGCATATGCTTTGCTGTCTTTGCTGATGGTGTCAAAACTCTCACTATGGCCGATTTTCAAGCTTCCTACAGGACTCTCTGGACTCCAGGCTGAAAGAGAGGCTGGCACTCACTCTCACGAGGCGGTGCGAGCCAGCCCCAGCACACCACGGACACTATCATCCCTGGTTTGCAGATTAGGAAGCTGGTATATGGTTTGCCCAAGGACGGACACCAATCTAGCTCCTCCCACACCGTGTGCAGGGGACCCCAGGCTGCGGTGCACCAATGCCATGGGCCTCCGTGGGAGCATGCCTGGGGTTGGGCAACACTACAGAGCTGCCGCCACACAGCAGGGAGAAAACCTGGCATGAAAACAGGAAAACTAATATTCTCCAGTGAGATGTGAACGACAGCCTTGCAAAGGCTGAAGGTCAGTGCAAAGGTGACTTTCCCTGTGGGCTCGTCCTCCATTTGCATTTCCACTCTGCATCCACTCTGCAGGGGTGCCTGCCATAGAGGTCCAGGGGGACGGGACTGAGGCAGGTGCTGTGCATACTAGCACTAAGTGGGACACACAAATCATCTACACCCCATACATCAATTCAAGTAGCTGCTGCACATTCCAAGACAGGGTGCATCCATCCTCTAGAACCAAGTTCATCTGAAATCTTACTTATTGCTTAAAAATGTGGTAGGGCTTATATTCATAAATTTGACTGCCATGTATTCATATTATCTCATAACAGGTCTTGAGAATAAGTAGTCTTTATAAACCACTCTCCAGATGGCTTAAAGACCCTAGGACACCTGCTTAGGTCAGAAATGTGGAATTAGCACAGAGCACCTGGGTGGCTCAGTTGTTAAGCATCTGCCTTTGGCTCAGGTCATGATCCCAGCGTCCTGGGATCGAGCCCCATATTGGGGTCCCTGCTGAGCAGGGAGCATGCTTCTCCCTCTCCAGCTCCCCATGCTTATGTTCCCTCTCTTGCTATCTCTGTCATAAATAAATAAAATCTTAAAAAAAAGAAAGAAATGTGGAATTAGCACTGACTTCTAAACAGTGATCACAATGCAGTGACAATTCTTTTTCAGGGTTTTATTCAGATTTATGATTTAGTATAAACCTACAGAATTAGAGAACTGTAGAAATATAGCCTACTTAAAGAATGGCATGCTGTTGTAATTGTTTATTTAGCTACTTGTGTAAACATCTGGGTAACGTTCTGTACGTTCTTTGGGAAACTAAAATCTCAGGAAAAGAATTCTCTACTAAAACGAAATGGTCCAATCCCTGAAATATTCAGTTTCTCATGCCATTGACCTTGGGGGACAAATACTATCTCATATTTTCAAACATAAGTATCTGCATGCTTCTATCTTCTCCCTTTGTTGTGCTTATCGAAAAGCCACTAATGAAGAGTAAGAAACCACTCCGCAGTTAAACGTTTTTCTGAACTTCTACAGTGGGGTTTCCAAGTCATCCCCTGACACCCCGCCTGCACTTACTTTCTTCACACAAGCTACAAGAGTGTCAGCACCGATAAAAAGGGCAGCTTTTTCCCAGTTGGTCAGAAACCAATGGAAAACCCAAGCATGGCCAGGAAAAGCTCTCGTGGCTCCACACGGTTTACTGTAAATGCTGTTTACCTGAGTCCCACTCCTGCTTCGGGTCTCAGTTTAAGGTCAGTTCCTCAAGAAGAAACCCCCAGACCCCGTGCCCGTCCCACTGCACACCAAATCTGTATTATGCACCTCTGTGGTTTTCTCTCATGGTATTCTGGTTTCTTATTTATAGAATATGTGGCAAGTGTCTTATTTCAAGTTACTTATAGGGGTGTCTGGATGGCTCAGTTAAGCCTCCGACTCTTGGTTTCAGCTCAGGTCATGATCTCAGGGTCGTGGGACTGACCCCCCCATCAGGTTCTGTCCTGAGTGTGGAGCCTGCTTAAGACTCTCCTTCTCCCTCTCCCTCTGCTCCTCCCCACCACATGCTAGTGCATACTCTCGTTCTCAAAAAAAAAAAAAAAGAGAGAGAGAGAGAGAGAGAGAGAGATATTCTGGAACATTTATGAATGAGTAACCTCTTCTGATCATCTACTGGCTAATAAAACACAAATACCCCAAAGAGCCCTAACATCACCCCATCACCCTCCTCTCGTTTTTATTTATTTATTTATTTATTTTTATTTATTTATTTATTTTTGAGCCAAGGCACCAAGCAGTATGACTGGTGGAGGCCAACCCTAACTCACACAATGGGTGACTCCCAAGCACTGAGCTCCACGTCCTGGATGGCACCCTCCTCTTCATGGACCATCAGCCCTGGAACACAGGGGTCTCTGCCTGATAAGCTCTGTAGGCACGGGTGGGTTGCCACAGCTCAACCAAAAGCACGAGTCTATATTTCAGTATGAAATATATAACTCTCCATACATAACTAAAGTAAATGCTACAGTCTTGATTTTTTAATTATATTTTTAAAGTGTCTACAATTAAGCAGCAGCTTTTGTATTTTTTATATATCTCCATCTCCTCTGAAATAGTGCTCTCTTCAGGACTCAATTTTGCATACCCTACCTCCTTCCCTCTGCTTCAATAAACTAGGAAGAGATTGCTCCCTGCCTCCAAAAAAAATTTTTTTAATGTGTCCCATTAACCTACTTAAATGCCAACAGTAGAACCAAGGGGAAACTTTAGGAGAGTGAGGACAGGATTTTCTGTGGTTCCTAACGCCTGTCTTTGACAAAATGGGGCTACCCCGTGACGGTGATGAGTCAGCACTCGCTGGGAAAGGCTCCCTCCAATCTGTTCACTCTTCTACTGGAGTTCATGTTACAAGATAGGAGAGATCAAAGTCCACAATCTCCTCTTTGTACCTCCAGTGTCTGATTGACCAAGCTGCTCTGAAGGAGGCAACTGCCTCGTCTCCTGCCGATTTTACTCTCGTTCCGTGGCAAGGAGGCCGTCATTTGCACAGGCCCAGGGGAGATACTGCCCACTGTTTTAGAGCAGCTGTGTCCTGTGAATCTGTTCCCACTGAAATGTCTGCCCTTCTAGTGCATGCTTCTGCTGTCCTTAAATAAGCAATGCTTTCCTCTTCTTCCTCTTCCACAGTCATTTACTAGCTGTCTTACGGCTCCACCAACGTGCTAGGGATGTACTGGGTACTAAGCTACTCTGGTCTGAACATCCGTATTCCCCTAGATTCAGATGTTGATATCCTAACCCCTAAATGTGATGCTACTAGGAGGTGGGGACTTTGGAAGGTGACAGGTCACAAGGTAAAGACTTCATGAACGAGAATAGTGCCTTTATCTTATAAAAAGAGACCCAGAGATCAATTGCACTTCAATTAAAATAAAACCACCCCTCTGAGAGACCCAGCGATCTCTCTAGCCCATTCCACCAAGTGAGGACACAAGAAGTTGGCCGTCTGCAACCTCAAAGGGGGCCCTCACCCCATTATGCTGGCCCCCTGATCTTAGACTTCCAGCCTCCAGAATGGTGAGAAATTTCTGCTGTTTATAAGCCATCCAGTCTATAGTATTTTGTTATAGTAGCTAGAACTAAGGACGGTGTAAGACTCAGATTCTATCAAAAATGTGGCGATGGTGAGAAATACAGGAGACTGTGTGAAGCAGCAGAAAAGTAAGATTTCCTGAGTTCGTAAGAGACAGCCTTACTGATGACCTTGGTTCATTACTGCTCTAGTTGGCCTTATACTAAGACATGGGTCAAATCCATCAAGGCTTTATCTCATCTAATGTGCCACAAGATCAATTTTGCCATTTTCAGGGCAAGGCTCAGCCTCATGAGGGCAGCGGTTTACTCAATGCCACTGAAATGCAAACCCTTTATAGTAAAGAAACAATGTCATACATGATACATTAGGAACAAAAGCATCCGAGTGGAATGCGGGGTAGATCAGGGTTGGGCCCTTCTACCATCATGAAGTGTAGATTAGGATTGATGCCTACATGTCTTAGGGACAATAACTTTGTGTCTCCACTTGAAAATCTCAAAATCTATTAAAGACAGTGATCTACTAAGAAGCACTGGGGATACAGCTATCTGGTTCGGCACAAACTTTAATTTTTACAAGGGCTTATATGAATGATTATGTACCACAGAGTCTCAGCACATTAGGTAAATCAAATTAGTGCCCATAACACTTTGCAGTCAAGGGAAATGAAGTGCAGAACGGTTAAAAGACCTCACTGGGGGACGTCTGGGTGGCTCAGTTGGGTAAGCATCTACTTTCGACTCAGGTCATGATCCCAGGGTCCTGGGATCGAGTCTTGCATTGGGCTACCCCTGCTTTTCGGGAAGCCTGCTTCTCCCTCGCCACTCCCCCTGCTTGTGCTCACTCTTTCTGTCAAATTTAAAAACAAAAAATAAAAAAAAAAAAAAAAAAAAAAAAAAAAAACCTCACTGGACAGATGGATTGGTTGGGGGCAGGGAGGGAAGGAGGGAAGAAGGAAGGATGGAAGGAAAGAACAAGGTTAAAGTTTTTCTTAAAAAATCAAAAGCTCTCTCACTTGATGGACAGACTGCAAAAGAACATTCCATACTTGCAGGAAGGTATAAGAAAGAAAAGATAATAGCCCTTTACAGGTTCAAAATTATATCTGATCTGCAAATAGTCCCATAAACAGCATTCATGAATACAAAAAGAATCTTTTTTGGCTGAACGTACTATTAGGTCAGCTTGCTTCAGATATTTAATAAATTAAACTCTGGGGTGAAAACATATTGCCAAACATTCAAAGTCAGGAATTTAGGAGAATGGTTCTAAAAGCTACCACAGATCTTCAAAATTTAAGATTCCTCGCACAAAGACCACTTTACCTTGAAACTTTTCTTTGACTTGGTAATCCAACGAAGCTTAAGTTCTTCTGGTTGAAATCTAAGGGGAAAGAAATAATGTAACATTGAAATAACCACACAGGAAGTTAAAAAAAAAACAAAAACTCCAATGGAAAAAAATTCTTCAAAGTCCCTTTGAACATATAACTTAAGGAAAAGGAAACCATTAACCAGACAAGAAATATGAATACAAAAATGACATCTTCGCATTTTACACAGGCAAATTTCCTCTCCTGAAATTTAGACAACAGAACTCTGCAGTGGGGAGGGGGAAACTTGACATAGTTCAATGCTATCATTGAAATCTGTTACAGCTACAAGAATAACTCAAGCAATTGAATACTGAGTAGCATAGTTACATACTCAGGGGAAAAAGGAGTCGAAAAAAAAAATTAAACAATTTTGGTACAGATAACCAGAAACGGTGAAACTCATCACTGCCTGATAGATTTGAGATGCTTTTAAAGAATGTGTGTGTGGAGGGGTTGATAAAGAGCAGGGAAACAGGTCCGATGTTTTTATTGCCTTCATTAAAATCTAAATAATAACACATCAGATTAACTATTTCTTTATTTTTGAAGACAAGATATATATTATGTAAAGACAGGTGGTAACAATCCCATGCAGCAAAACATACACCTGGTGGACCAGGTAATCAAAACCAGGCAGAGACAAATTTATACCAGTCTAATGGCAAGTAATCTGTTTTACAACTTTTGGCACAGTAACCATTCGTCCACCAAGAAAACCACAAGCAGACCACTCACACAGACTTCTAAGCAAGTGCCTTTTACTGTTTAATATTTGGGGCAGAAGCCTGAGGAAATGGGAGGTACAAAATACACCAGATGCTGACATGTCATAAGCCAGCAAAACACATCCAGATCCTGGCATTTGGAAATTCTGACCAACTAGAGAGATACAATAAAATGAAAGGTATAATAAGGCCAACTAAAGAGCTGAGCTTTTTTCCTAATTATACAAATATACTGTTATGTATTTTAAAAAAAGAGGATTTAGTTCAAAAAGCTACCAAATGTTGTAGAAGAAAATCCCTGAAGCTGAGGCCTGTTCAAATCACCTCCAAAGAGTGCATCTGTGCTGGACAAGACTTTGACACGGAATGCCTAAATTTCACATGGGACAGTTAAAATAACTTCAGCATTTCAGTTCTGTTCAGTCGGGGATCAGAATCCACGGGGCCACTCCAGCAGTTAAATGGAAAGCATGCATTTTCCTCTGCATTCAGAGGAAGTCACTACAAAAACAACATTTTGTTCCAAAGAGTATCACATGAAGATTTAATAAAAAGACAAACACACTGTCTATTGGAAATAATTTAGTATATATAGCCTTTGCTTTAGAAAACTATTTTAGCTAACGCACAGCACATCCAGAGCGGGATCCAAAGTTCAAGCATTGTAATTGAATTTGCAATTTTTCCTGCATAAAGCCTTTCGTGGTTCAGCAGCATCTCTGACTTACGATAGGAAAAAAACAAAAAACAAAAAGACAAACAACAACAGCAAAAAAAAAAAAAAAAAAAAAA
>LNAC01000400.1:1222845-1280121 GCA_002007465.1 Ailurus styani | reverse complement strand
AAAAAAAAAAAAAAAAAAAAAACAAAAAAAAAAAAAAAAAAAAAAAAAAAAAAAAAAAAAACACCCAAAAAACCACCTCCCGTATTTCGGCCACAAAATAAGCTAATTTATAAACGCAATTAGATCTTTCAAGTGTCCTCTGAGGAAAGTATAACTAACGGGACACTGGAGAATACAAAGAAAAATGGAGGCTACAAGGCATTCATCCTGTCAGAAAAGAAACCCGCAAGTGCAATTCCTATTTCTCCTGCCTTACCTTGTTTCTCAGGGAACTTGAGAGTTCCCAGACAGCCAGCAAGCTCTGGGCTTCTGAACATGGTTGCATACGGAAGGTTTAATCACAGAGTGTGGTCCAGAGCCCAGTGCAACCGGCCGCGGCCTGCAGTCCGTCTAAGCAAAACTGGGTTGAGATTTTTCACAGCACGGGGCTGGAGCAATCAGGCCCTCGTGTCCTTGAAAGTATAGTAAACGCAGAGCAGGAGGCTGCAGGCTGGAACAGCTCAAACCCCGTAATCAGATTACAGGCAGAAATCAGGCCTGTGGATGCTGAACCAGGCTGCACTCCACTGATGGGCCATTCCTGATGTTACCACTTCAAAGCAGGAGCCGAATCCCAGTTTATGCTCCTGCTACACAGACAATACTGCAGCCTAACCCCCACCATGGGGGAGTCCAAAACAACTCCTCCTCGCCCTAAAAATAAACAAAAAGGAGCCATAGAGAGACTCTTGATGTATTGGGAAGAGGGGAAGCCGCCTAACGACTCCCAGGCTGCTCCAAGTCTGGCTTTGGCTAAGTTAAATGAAATATTTCACCTAACGGGGAGCCAAAACCCCATCGTTAAGAGTTAAGATTTATGAACAACATATGAGCGAAATTGTGGGAAAAGAAAAGGCAGATATTACTAGAGGTTCAAAAATTTTAATTTGAGACAGAGGCTCTTAAGTCAGGCCTTACCTCTTGGGTTGCCCCCTTTTAATTTCGTTGTTATTTTTTAGAGGGACTTCATTTTTATAAAGCAGGTCCGGGTTTACTACAAAATGGAAGGGAAGGCTCCCTAAAATCCTCCGTGCTCTGCCTATTCGTCCCCCTCCTCCTCCCCCCACTACCACTGCTCTTTTCCAACTCCCTTGTTTTGCCTTTCCTAGAATGTCACATTGCTGGAGTCCCATAGCATGTGGCCTTTTCAGATGGGCTTGTTTCGCTGGTAATATGCACTGAAAGGTCCTCCATGTCTTTTCCTGGCTTGATGGCTCACACCTTCTCAGTGGTGAGTAATATTCCATTGTCTGCACGGACCACAGTTTACCCATTCCCCTATTGAATGCTTGCCCCCTTGTTTGGGTAGCTATGAAGAAAGCCGCTATAAACATCCCTGTGCAGGTTTTTGCAGGGACAGAAGTTTTCAACTCCTTTGGGTAAAGACCAAGGAGTGTGACTGCTACATCGTACAATAAATTGGTTTAGTTTTGTAAGGAAGTGCCAAACTGTCTTGGAAAGTGGCTGTACCATTTTACATCCTCACCAGCAATGTACGAAAGTTCATGTCATTCCACATCCTTGCCGGCATTTGGTGGTGTCTGTGTTTGGGACTTTTGTCATTCAGATAGGTGCATACTAGTACTTCACTGTTTTGAGTTTCCCTGATGACACAGGATGTGGAACATCTTATCATACACTTATTTGCCATCTGTGTGTCTTCTTTGGTGAGGTGTTTGCTAAGAGCTTTGGCCCATTTTTTACTCCATTGTTTGTTTTCTTATTGTTGAGTTTTAAGAAGTATTTGTATATTTTGGATAATAGCGCTTTATCAGATGTGTCTTTTGCAAATATTTTTTTCCCAGCCTGTGGCTTTTCTAATTCTCCTGAAATTGTCTTTTGCAGGAGTTTTATAATTTTAAGAATCTCCAGCTTGTCAATTCTTTCTTTCGTGGATTGTGCCTTTGGTGTTGAATCTAGAAAGGCATCACCAGCAGCTCCTGGGTGACTCTTAATTTCGGCTCAGGTCATGATCTCAGGGTCGTGAGATCAAGCCCCACGTTGACCTCCATGCTGACTGTAGAGCCTGCTTGAGATTCTCTCTCTCCCTCTGCCTTCACCCCCTCTCCCCACTCACGCTCTTTCTCTCTAAAAAGTAAGTAAAGAAATAAAAATAAAAAGGCATCACCATTCCCAAGGTCATCTGGGCTTTCTTCTATGTTCTCATCTAGGTGTTTTATAGTTTTGTGTTTTACATTCAGATTTATGATCCATTTTGAACTAAGTTTTGTGAAGAGTCAAAGGTCTGTGTCTAGATTCATTTTTTTTCATGTGGCCATCCAGTTGTTCCAGCAGCATTTGCAGAAGAGACTACCTTTGCTCCCTTGCATTGCCTGAGGGTCTCTACTCCCTGTAGAGACCCCAACTCCCTGTACTGGCCTGTCTGAGTCTCTCATCTCAGGAGCAGTGGGAGAGCCCCTGGGTCCTCCCCTCTCCTATGGATCCAAGAAGAGTTGTTAACTTTTCAGTCTGTGCAGTTCCTTTCTTGTTGTTGGGATAAAGCGGGGACTCCCAAACTTTTTACATCCAAGACTGGAAACCCCAGAATCCCCCCATTTATTTTTAACTACGACATGGAGACAGTGAGCCCAAGCAGTAACAGTGCAAATCCAAGAAAAATATGCAATGATTAGAGGTTGGCAATTTTACAGCTAAAAGGAGCATTAAAGGGCACCTAAGAAAATGGTCTCGTTCACAAGATGAGGAAACAGGGTTAGTGGCATAACCCACTCATGTGCAGACACCTGGCTAGTGATGGAGCCATAGCATCTGGGGAAGGTGGGCTCCGGACCATGATTCACCCCGTACACCCGCAGGGAGGCAGGGACGTTGAGTATGATGTATGAGCAGGAGATGGACATTGAGTCCATCTTTGTATGCTTGGTACTGAACAGTGGAGCTGAGGCATAGCAGGCCCCCAGAGAATGTGTGAATGACCATATGAAACCATGCAATAATCTTTGCTGAAGCCTAGAGGTCACACTCTAAAATGATTTTCTTTGATTTTACATCCTGATTTCAAACCAGATGGACTTAAACTGATCTCCAAACTACAAACTTAACTTGAGAAGGAAGAAATTAATCAAGGTGCACCTACAGACGGTACACCAGCACTGGCTACTCGGTGAGCCTGCGGTGGCATCTGGTGTTCTTTCTATACTGGGGAGAAATATGGTAAATGGGGCAGTTTAAAAAAACTCCACAAGGAACAAGGTACATAGCTGTTGGTAACTGTAGTGGACACTTTATTGTCAGGTCCAGACTAACTGGGGAAAAAAGAAGGAAGTGTTGGAAGGTGAAGAGGAAGGGAGGAAATTGCACAAGCAACTAACTGATTCTAGAAATGAATAATTACATGAGATGAAATAATATTTATATTTATAAATAATCTTTATAAAGAATTTAGTTTATAAAACAGTGTCACCTGCTCATAACCATTTATATTCCTGAAAACTACTCTTCTTGGAGACTACTCAAATAGAATTACCCTAGGTATATCTAAATGTTTCTTTTTAATTGTTACTTAGGAACATCTCTAGTATGAATTTTTAAAATGAAATTCCGATAGAGACTAAAAAGAATTTGGATATTCTCTATAAGTTGGCAATGGAATCTAACCAGAATTATTTGCCTCGCTCATCCATTATGGAAAAAAGCAAACAGATTTAAATACGGCTTCACTGTTGAAAAGAAAAAGCACAACATTCTTTATTAAGTTACAGATATACAAGTTAATTTCCTATTTAATTACCTCATCCTCCTGAGATCATAAAGATGAAAGAAATCTTTATTTTAGATAAGTAGAAAGTATGAGGCTTTTAAGTCTACTCTCCAATAATTAGAAATAATAATAACTAATAATAATTCTTTTAAAGTGGCTCATTCACACTGAAAAGCGACCAAACAAACATTTCCTCACGTCATTCTATAGGTTAGCATATTTTCTCTGCAGAGAAAATTCTAAGCTGTGGTTGTGATGTTCTTAAGTTTCAGGGAGAAGATATCTTAATTTAAAACAGAGATGGTGTCGTACTCACTTTCCTACATCACTGAACCACCAGCTCAGCACAAAGAAAGGAGATACACTAGAGGCACAAAATTCTCTGCTACTGTGTCCAGTTAGAAACACGAATCTTTTCCATTTTCAAAGTACCACAGTCTTCTCAGTGCTCAGAATTAATGTTTTATGGAAGTATTTTATGAAATGTTTTTGAAACTTCAATCTTGAAATTAAAAAGAAAGCAAATGTTTACATTTCCTCTAGATGGGAACAACAACAACAAAAAACTTCAGTGGAAGGAGCATAAATGTGTGAATAGGAGGACAGGAGGAAGGTCACTGTCATGGGCATGTCACATCATGATCCGTGAGTAGTGGATGACCAAGAAGGATCTACAAATGGGCCACTGACGTGCTGACATCCCAAAGTGAAATCACTCGGACAACTCTATCAGGTCTTGGTAAACCCAAAACCAGGGACTCTGGGAAAACGATAGGAAGGGGCCTTTCTAATCACATGGTCTTCATTTTACTAAGAGTTAGACACCCCCGCCCCCTGCTCAAGGTCACACAGCGTATGGTGTGGCAGTGCCAGAAGAGAAATAAATTCACATTCTCTCACTCTCCCCAGGACAACTCCCACATTCCTGATCAGTCTGGACACAAAATAACAGGGGCCACTGCTGTAAATGTGTCCTGGCTTGATGTCACAGGGTCCCCAGCCCTCTGGCCTGTGTTGGTTTTACTGGTAAAGGGGACAGTCTGGCCCTGGGAGGAGTCAAGTCAGCTTCTTACTAACCTCATATGACTCCTTAGTCTGGTTTTGGTTCCAGAGATGTTCCTCAAACCAGAGATGGTTCCACATGTTCCTCAAACCCAGCAGTGACTCTGGACATGAGTAAATAGGACATATCTGAGACCCTGAGGCAAAGACAGAAGTCAGGGCCTGGTGAGGTGGGGGGTGGGTATTATGGAAAAAAAGCAAGCAACTTATGATTCTTCCTTCCCTTTCCAAGGCCCCCACCTTATCGGAGATAGACAAGATAAGGATGTTATTATCAACTTTTAAGAGTATGTAAATCAATGACTCAGTAATTCTACTTCTAGAAATGTACTAAGGAAATTACTTTGAATGAGTACAAGGATGTTTACCACAGTTTTGTTTATAAGTGTATAAAAATGGAACCAGCCCACATAGAGAAGAATGGGTAAATTACACATGAAAACCAGGCTGGAAACTCAATTGGTGATTTGGAAAAAATTTCATGATGTATTAGATAGAAACCCCACCTTACCAGAAAGACAGTAAACAGACCAAAACATTAATTATCTCACTACTCAGACATAACTCTGTTCATGTTTTTCTTCCTCTATTGTCCAAAGTTCCCACAATAAGCATGAATTACTTCTATAATTACCAAAACAATTAATTACAAATAAAGACAAAGGTAATAAATCCTTCTAAAACCTCAGGGCTTAGATTTGGCCTAAACATCCAGGAGAAAACCATGGATGGAACAGTGTCTGTGGGCCCATGCAAACATCAACCTGCCTTTCTCCCCTGAACATATGCATTTCTTGGCTATAGGGGTGTTGGACCAGAGAATCACCAAAGCCCTTGATAACAGGCAACCCAGTGTTTCTCAAACTCCACCCCGCATGGGCCACCATTGCATGTAAGTTCTGGACCAACTTCCCCTGCTAACCAACAGCGAATACACCTGTTAAAGCCCTTCCATGGATTTTCTTCTCTCTCAGCATTTCTCCATTGCCAACTACACTTTTCCTGCTCAAAAGCCACGACTCCTAAAGGATTACCAAACTTGAGGGACAACACCTGAGACACATTCCTAGCACAGTGCCTGGCTCAGAACCACGAGCTACTAACTACTGGAGAAATGAGTGAATGAAGCGAGCAAGCAGACAAGCAGTGGGCTCACTTCTGTTCTTCCTCATTCTTAGATTCTGGCTCATTCTCAGCCAACTTTCTTTCTTTTCTAGGAGACATAAAGCTTCCTTAACTTGAGACTCCTAGGAATGTCTTCTTGTCTCTCCTGCAATGTGAAGCAAGGACGTGGAACGTAAGTATTTGTGTGCAGGGAGAAACAGGAAGAAATGCTAAAGATTTGCCAGGGATATGAACTAACGGGAAAAATGGAAGCTGATTTCTGCAGTCTGACTGTGGACAATGTCAGTATGAGTCCAGGTAAGAAGGGTCACCTCCTAAAGGGCCAAGGTCAAAAGGTAAGGCATTAGATGACAAAGGATCCTCAGGGACTGTGGTTCACAGCTGTGGCTCAGGATTACACTGAGGCTTTACTGAGGGGCCACTGCCTATGGCCCCACTCCTGTCTGCTGTCTGGCTGACATTTATGCACCCCTGCAATGTGAGAAGAAGCTGTCCTTTGGGGGTCACCATCATGAAGGAGAAAATGGAAACAAGGTCAATGAAAAGGAAAACAGCCCAATACCTACACATTTTCTACCAGGTCTACTGTGAGGATGTAAAGAATAACATAGGAACTCGGTCCCTTACTGACCTTTCACCAAGAGGTGGGCACAATGCTAAGTGCCCTGGGGCATTAAACTCATTCAGTTCTCTCCAAGCCTGCAGGAAGATGCTGCTACTCTCCCCATCGGAACATGGAGACACAGGGTGTTCTAGGATCAATCCTTGGGCCTGGCCAGGCCTCTTAAAATGCAGCTCTAAAGGCAAAATGACCACTTCCTGGTCAATCAAAATGAAATCAAAGAGGTAAATATGAAGGTGAGGCCACAATTAAACAGGGAATATACAGCTGACCCTTGAACCACGCAGGGGTTGGGGCACCGACCCTCTGCACAGTTGAAAATCAGAGTAGAGTGTGGACTCTCCCAAAGCTGAATTGAAAATAGCCTGTTGATCGAAAGCCTTCCCAAGAACATACAGTCAATTAATGCGTATTTGGTATATGTATTATATCCTATATTCTTATAATCAGCTAAGTAAAGATAATGTTATTAAGAAAATCATAAAGAAAATACATTTACAAGTACTGTCCTATATTTATTAGGAAAAAAATCCACAGGGAAGTCAATCTGCGCGGTTGAAAGCCGTGCTGTTCAAGAGCCAGCGGCGTGGGGAAGCCCTCTGAGAACGCATCCTCTGATCCCTGCGCGATCTCCCAATGCGGGTGTATGCAACATTCCTGCCCAGGCCTGTGTGCTGTCGCCTCCCGCCTCCTGCCTCCCACCTTCTCACTGGGCTCCCTGGGTAGCGCCTGAAGCCTCCAGGGCACCGGAAAGAGAGCGGACATTGACGCGGGCAACACCTGAGAACACACTGTTGTGAGTTACTGATACCTTTCGATGATTTTAACAAGTTCGGCAGAACAAATGTAATGAAATCTACTATAAGCTACTCCAGGCCTCCACTGAAAATTCCAAAGCAAAGGCTGTGTTTTTACAGCATAGTAAAGTATGGGTATTTTGTACGCTAGAAGCAGCTGGAAATGGTATTCCCATTTTCTGGGGTGGATTTGAATGTGGTCAGAACTGCCTGACGGGAGGCCATCCCACCAGTGGGAAGCCTGGTGAGTCCTTTCTACTTCCCTTTTATCACATACTATTTATTCCGGCATTCCAGATTCCTTAGTTTAGGGTAGTTCTCCTCCCGTGTGTTGTAAAGGTTTTGTGAATTTGGGTTAGTGGTAATATTTAAGGGAAGTCTCAGATAAAATTTTGTGTTCTAGGATTGTGTAAGGTAGTTTTAAACAGGCCAAGTATGTAGCCATGAAAAGGTAAAAAGTACTTTCAATGAGAAGAAATATTATATAGGCATTTCTGTATCCGATGTGTTGAAAGAACTGTGCCCCTGTTGTCATAGGAAAGATTTCTTTTTTAAAGAAAAAGGCTTACTGCAAACCCTTAAGGACTTATGGATGTCTTCGAATGTCCAAAAGAAGAATGTTAACATTTGAAGTGAAAATTACCTCTGATCATTTTAGCTTCTGGCCATTTCTGAATCTGTAGCTAATGATTCTTGGGGAAAATAACCCATGTAGCTTACAGGAGGAGAGGATGGTCAACCATTTCTCAGAGCAAGGAAAAAAAACAAAAAAGGTTACTTCTACGTTTAAAATATACACTGAAATATACCTACAATGGAATATTATTCAGCCTTAAGGAATGACATTCTGACACGTGCTTCAATATGGATGAACCCTGAAGACGTTATGTTCAATGACTAGGCCAGACACAAAGGACAAATATTGCATGATTTCACATATAGGAGGTATGCTGAGGAGTGAAATTCACAGCGACAGGAAGTAGAACAGCGGTTACCAGGAGCTGGGGAGCAGGGAGAAGGGGAGCTCCTGCGGAATGGGGACAGAGTTTTAGTTGGAGGAGATGAAAAAGTTCTGGAGGTGGATGGTGAGGATGGTTGCAAACTAATGTAAATGTACTTAATGCCACTGAATTGTGCACTTAAAAATGGTTAAAATGGTATTATATTTTAGCACACAAAGTACCCTAAAGATAAAGCACAAAGTGACACAAGTTACCGGCATGCGCTGGGCACCCAGGCACAGGTCTCCGGAGGGGCGCTGGCCTGCACGTGCCCACTACTCCCTTCCAGGTCAGGGAGACGCCGGGAACGTTTCTGACCTATTCAAAGCACCGATACACAAAGGCTCCTTCAACAATGATCTGACAAATAAGAATATACTTAGATATTTAGTGTGTAAAATCTGAAATGGCATGGGGTGCAGAACGCTGTTCTTGGGAGCTGCAGGGGCCCAAGCCCCACTTGGCTCACTGAGGGCAGAACCCCAGCTGACGGGAAGGGGGCTGGCATAATTACAATTATCCAGGGAGCGCGGACAAGGCTTCTGCCAACTCCACTCATTCAGCTCTCACTATTCGATGGTTTTAACATGAACAGAAAGTAAGGAAATACTGAGTCATCAGATAGTATTTTTTATGAGTCTAAAAATCCAGATGGTAGACCAGTAAATGTATAATATTACTGTTGACACCTGATAGATTACAGCCTTTCTACAGCTATACTTGAATGATTTGAAGGAAAGGGCTTTGAATAAAATAATTTCTGGGCTTCCCTGTGCTCAGAAAGGAATCTTCATAAAAACAACCACTACCACCACCTCACAAAACTGATTAGTACGGAAACTCAAGAAAAATCCAGCAACCTGCCATCCCCAGCATCTCCAATGTTCCTTACAGGTGTATGTCAGCTGGTACCCAGGACCTTCACTAGAGTCTCAGAGCTGGTCCCCGGTGCACTTGCTGACTGATGCAGGGGGCGGGGGGGTGGATGTTGCTAAGATTGGACATGTTCTTGAGAGCTTTCTCCATGTGCAGCGATCACCAGGAAAGCAAATTCTGTACTCAAAGACTGAGTGGCACAGGAAGGTTATGACATGGAAGTTGAAGATCTATTCTACTCTGCATGAAATGACAAAAGATATACTTAACACTTAGGAGTCAGTTTAACGTCTGATAAAAAGGCAAATGATATTAAAGTTTGGTGCCCCTCAGAGTCACGTGGGGTACTTGTTAAAAATGAAGGTCCCCCTACCCCAGATGATTTTCATATGCTCCCAAAATTCGAAAACCACGAGTACAGGCCATTTAAGATGACGTCCAGGAAGAAGCAGGAAAATTGAACCAAATGAATGAGTTTAATGAAGGAAGGCTTCCTGGAGAAGGTGATGGTGATGGTGAGCCTAGCTGGGAATGGAGGAGACGATGGGCTAGGAGGAAGGGATCGTGTGAGCATGACAGGTGGAGGTATGAGCTGGAACGGGGGTCCACATTCAGGAGGAATGGGAGAGGCCAGGCCACCTAGAAGTGGGAAGGCAGGTGGGAAGGCAGGAACCTCCCAGAACAAGGAGATCCACCTGCTATGAAGAAAATGAAAACCATCACTGAAGTCCAAAGAGAAGAAGAAATTTCAGATTCTCTTCACGCTCAAACATTGTGCTATATGGTTTTTAGGTGCCAAGAAATTTTCCAGGAGCACAGACTACTAGCCCACTCGCTTTCTCTGTGTGGCTTGCATGCCTCTTACCATAACCAGGACTGCAAACAGCAAAATAAAAAAGCTTAAAAAGGACAGCCTCTTTTTGATAAACTCATTACTGTGATCCCTCCACGGGTCACAGCCCGGCCCACGGCTGGCCACCACTGCTGGACTTTGGTCACTGTTACCAGACACGACTGGCCGGCCGGCACGCCAGACACCCGAAGCCACTGAGACAGACGGACTGCCCGGGATGTAAGTGACAGGGCAGTTCAGTGTTGAGAGTAAGATGTTATCTGAAAGCTGATATTTCTCATTATCTGCGCGGTATTCCCAGTTAGATGCTCGGCCACCGACCTTGAACCCCATGTGCAAAAGACAAACGTGGAAGATTTTGCCCCTCCCTCCCCCGCTCCTTGCCCCAGACCTTTCCTGTGTCCTACAGTGTAGACCTACTCTGCTTGCAGAAGCTGTTCCTTCTTTCCCAGCAGGATTCACGGAACAACTACCAGAGGTCAGGTACCAGGCCAGTTGGAATGCTGAGATGAGTCCCTGCTCTCGAGAAATTCGCAGTCTCAATGAAGAGGTTGCCTAATAGATGCAGAACTGGTTTTGGCCCATACGGTCCTCTTGCACCTTGTTCTCCCCGACCCTTTTGAAGCTCCCCTACCTCACCCATGATTCCTGTCAAGTGCACCTGTTTGTCTTCCCCATATATGATCAGTTCTTCCCGGGGATCATGACAGACTGTGCCCTCCAGCCCCAGAACCACCAAGTGCCCAGCGGCACTAGCCGAACATGGCGGGATGCCCGCGAGTCCTCACTTCCCAGAACAGAGAACATGCAGCGCTTCCTTCCCGCTCTTACCTTCAAAACACCCGGTGATAGGAGTGGAGGTATTTTAACTGTGACAACGTGGAAGTACGTAGGAAAACTGTAGTGTCCTGGTCAATGTAAATCATGGGATGTTTTATACTCATATTGATTTGGAGTCAAGTATTTATTATTTCTCCACTGTAGCTAATCACTCATTGAAGTAAATATGGAATAATCAAAACAACTGATGAAAACAGTATCATTCACATGAGTCAGCGATCCTTCCCCTTAAAAAGGCAGCACTTTTAACTTCCCCGGAACAGGGACTTTGTCTTTAAACCAAATCACTGCTCATCATTAAAGTTATATACATATATTTAAAAAATCAAGTTGAAAAACTCCATGCCCACCTGCTAGAATCCTAACTTCCTCATTCAGGATAACTCAATGTAAAAAATTCAAGCAATAGTCTTGGAATCTACAATGCAGTAGACTTTGTGTCTCCTTCAGGGACTCGAAGTTTACAATCCAACAAGAAGCCTCTCCCTTCCCCCGACATCTTTGTGATGCATAAAGAATATGTACCCCCTCCAGAGAGTTCTCTGCTCTTTCTTGTCCTGCACACAGTATTTTTCTCTTTACAATTTGAGGTGCGGCAATGTTCCCTCCAGCCAACATACTTGGCACGGAGCGTCAGGAGTCTTCTCAAGTCCTAGGGGAGCTCAGCACCGAGCAAACAAATCCGTTTTTGTACAGGGGAAAGGTACATGGGTTAAGAACCAGTAACTCAAAGGTATAGCCCATGGTTTGGGGAGCCAGTTAGCCAAGCTGGTCAACAGAGATGGAAACAGATATTTAAAACAGGGGGAAAAAAAAAAGGATTTCCTTAACAGGAGGGGTGAAGTGATTGGCCCTTTCCCTGAATGATAAGCAGCAGACAGGAGTCAGTCAAAGGAAGAAGATGAGGTGAAAACAGGGCCCAGCAGGAACAGGTATGTGTC
This sequence comes from Ailurus styani, assembly GCA_002007465.1. Classification (NCBI taxonomy): domain Eukaryota; kingdom Metazoa; phylum Chordata; class Mammalia; order Carnivora; family Ailuridae; genus Ailurus; species Ailurus styani. Next base: position 1,268,244 of record LNAC01000400.1, on the reverse strand, counting down.
CCCTCCCCAAGGAGCCCACAACCATTTGCCCACCCTAACCCCAGCGGGGAGGGCGGGGGCTGTCTGCTGACACAGAGAGCTGGAGAGCTTTGCTGCTAGGAGATTTCTGGGGGGAGAGGAGAACCTCATGGTGACCTGGCAGTTGGAAGGAGCTGCCATTTGGTCCTTTCTCGGTAGGCTGGCCAGAGCCTGCACCGGGTACAGAAATGAAAAAGAAATCACTTAGACAAGGGGCGCCAAGGTGGCTCAGTCGGTTGGGCAGTCAACTCTTGATTTCAGCTCAGGTCATGTCTCAGGGTCCTGGGGTCAAGCTCCCTGTCGGCCTCCATGCTCAGTGGGGAGTCCGCTTGGGATTCTCTCTCCCTCCCCCGCTGCGTGCTAATAAATAAATAAATTTTAAAGAAAGAAAGAAAGGGAGAAAGAGAGAAATCACTTAGACAAGCAACATGAACTTGAAGCTCCTGTGTGTCCTCGTGCTGTGGAATTAATTCAGGCCTCTCCTCCGTGTGCTCTGTGTCCCATGTGCAGCTTTGGTTCATGAGCCATGACTGCTCATTGCAAGAACTTGAAAAGTCCGAACAAAAATTTTGGTCCAGAAAAATACCAGCCTCCCTAGTTTCTAGCTACTGCATCAATTTTGAAAAAACACAGAGAAAAGAGGAACTCCGCCTAAAAGGCTCAATCGCATAGGTATTTCCCTCAGGTGCAAGGTTTTTGGCTATTTACCACTAACACCAAGTAGACCTTATTATTGAAGAGAACAATAAGGCAGATGCCATGACGTTAACAAACGAATTTCGGAAGAGAAATTTAAAACAGGTCATTTTACCCTATATTTTGTAGAGAACAATGGAAGTGACTTGTCCAAAGTCACTTAGCCCATCCCTGACAGCCTTAGAGGCCGGGTCCCCTGGCTCCTGGACTCTGTTCTCTCCACTGTCCCACTTTGCCGTCTGGTGACACTTCCTCCATACCGGACGCAGGACCTCACCACCAGCAAGACTTTACGAGAAAACACAATAAAGATACTAAGAGTCTCCAAAATATCTTGGGTTAACAGGAAACAACATTTCCTGATAGGGTCCACACTCCACAGAGAAGTCCTAACACAGCACAAGCTACACAGTGACTAAAACCCTTGGAAAAGGGGATCTAACAACTCTACCCTTTGGGAAGCCACCTCCTGTTTTCCACCCCTAGCATAAAGTGTGTCTGCCAAGGACAGTGTATATTCCTGTCATCACAGTGCACTAGAATTAATCGAGCAGTACTAGGCCATGTCTCCAGGGTCTGGGCTCTCTGGCTCCTTGCAGGACACCAGCTCACTGTCCCCAGCTCTGCCAGCCTGTCCCCAAATGCCAGCCTTCTTGGCCTGCCGGCCTGCCTAATAAGGCAACGTGCAAGTTGACTGGCTGGCTTGTAGGTCACGCACTGTTTACTGTGCAAACTCTGGGCTCACAAGTAAAAGGAGTGCCTACCTTCTGGCAGACAAAGGGTTACCCTTTGCCAAAATCTCTTTAAAGGCACCACTGTTAGTCCATTTGCATAACAATAGATACCGGGATGCAAACCAGCCAGACTCTAAGATCTGGGTGGCTTGTAGAGTTAAAGGACCTGACCTCCAGCAGGCCTGAAGGAGCTAGGCTTCAAGGGAAATTTCTTTGCCTTGGCCTCCCCCAGCCCCCTTCCCAGGTCCCTCAGAGAACTCACACTCAATCTTTGGAGCAACTTATTCGCATGCATCCTGACTCCTGAGGCGCCCGCCTTCAAAAATAGCCACCAACCGTCTCCAAATAGATTGGATGTCCTCAGTACTTAAAAGGGAGTCACTGGGTCAGGTGCAGGAACAATCCTTAGCATTCCACAAAATACGTGCTGGTGAAAACTAAACTTCTGTCTCTTCAAATAAGGAGGCTGCACTGTGGGCCAGACCGTGCCTGAACACAAACACCCATTATTTTTCCTGCTGTTAAGGTCTGGGCTCAGAGACTCTTTCCACCCCCAGCTCCCGAGACGACTTCTCTACATATAAGGGCAAGAATACACCCGCGGTGATTAACTGCAGTACGTTCATCACAGCACAAATTTCCTTCAGCTTTTCGCCATCAGTCTCTTTGTCCTTCAGAAGGCATACCACCGCCCCCCACCACCCCTCACTCCCCCCACCCCTGTCCCACCAATATTTGATACCTCCCAACAGAGCTTTGAACACTACCGGTATTTCAAGTCTCAACAGTGGAGCTGTTGGCGAGATGCTGAATTGGAGCAAGCCAAGGAAGGGTCAGGGAGCATGAGATGGCAAACCTTGAGGACAGCATTCAGCAAAAGTGTCAGTGCGCACGTGAAGTCCAATATACGGCCCAAATCCATAATTACGGCCAATGGAAACTAATCTGGAGACCCCGTCCTTCCAACCTTCCCCCGTGCCAGCATCCATCCAATGTTAACTTTTTTGTGTAAACACAGGCTTCCTTCAGAATCCTAACAGCTACCATGAAGCAGCCGTGCTTTTCTTCTCAAAGGAATGGAGTTTAGAGAATCTGAAAGAACTGTTAGGAAAAACAGATGCCTATGCATTGCTGATATGTTGGGGAATCCAGGGTTTACCTATTCAGTCCCTAGGGGAATCTCCAACAGAGGCAACAGAAATTCCTGTCTAGATATTCATAACAAAGAAAGAGAACAAGGGAAGTGGGACCCTCAAAACCAAAAGCTTGTCCTTTAGCTCCATGGAAAGCAGCCTTGGAAACAGTTTAAAAAACAAACACCAACACCCATATTGTCTTAACAGGCCTTTGCCCTCACAACCTCAACCCTAAAGGAATCGGCTTGCACTCTCCACCACAGGAGTGTGGGGTGAGCAGAATGGGGGGTGGGGGGTGGTTAGAGCTGCTCTGGGTCCCTGTGGCCCCTCAGCAGGCAGGGGGGAGTTCCCAGGCCCTCCCTGGCAGCACACATGCACTGGCCTGGCTGGCTTCTGTGTTTATTTTACTCCCAAACAGCTAATTTCCCATTGTTCAAGGCCAAGTTAGAGAGCACTGAAGCACTGTTATTCCCCTTTCTTCAACTGCCAGCTCCATGGCTGTGATTCCTAATTAGCACAGCCAGGGAGCCTAGGCCAGGAAAAGGAGAGGAGACCCGTAGCTCCTGCTACCAACTCCAGCCAGCAGGGCCACCAGGATCCCCTGATGAGGAGGAGGAGGAGGAGGAGGCAGCTGCCAAAGGGAAGGGAAGGCCTGGCATCTCAGGATGGCCTGGATCTACCTTGGAATTCTCTCCTATGTGGCCAAACCTCAGGATTCTAGAGACCCTGAACTGAAGACAGGAAAAAAAAGAATAAGTTCATTTCTCCAATAATCAGCAGTTACTACTGAGCTAGTCTTAAATTTATTCTAATTAAATGTTATAAAAAAAAATTTCTCTCTTTCAGTCCCTGTGACTCTCTCCCTAACGATAAAGATAGGACCGTGCTCACCCTCCCACTGGCATTTCCATCGTAAGCAAGGTTGTCCAACAGGTTTCCAGAACAAGAGATGTATTCATGGACCTGATCATAGCAAACCCAGCAGCGGCCCATCAGTTTGAAGGTGTATGCACGTCATCAAAATCCAGTGAGCAGAGCTAGAACCACTGCACTGTCCCCCTGAAATTAGAACTGTGCCAACTGCATGGGCAGAAACAGTAGGTTTTTTTATCGGGTCTTTGCCTGCTCAGAAGAGGAAAGAGTGTTCTCTTTAATATGTACGTTCTATCTTTTTTGGCTATTAGGCCATAGAAGTTATTGGACTTGGGTGGCAGAAAATGACTTTAAAATTATTAAGGTCTAAATCTTCATTTGCTACCTATTTATATAATCCTTTGTTTTTAAGCACATTATCAGGCTATTTTTTGGATAGATTTTTAACCCAGACACATGCTTACCCTGTGTTAAGTTTAAAATATGCTGATACAGCTTGAAACTCCCTCCTGTAATACTGATTTAACTTAGTCCCAGCTATCCACGTCTAAAAGAGTATTAGCTCGGGAACCAACCTTTCTTTTAAAAAGAATTAAAAACGCCAATCCTTAACTGCACTATGTCGTCCCCTAGTGGCGAAAAGGAGTTGATGCATGTCCAAAGTCAATTTTATGAACAGCCCTCTTAAATGGAAAGCCTGAAGTCAGGGCCTTTCTGCTTAGGCAGAAAGCTTTAAAATCTGAGATATATAAGAGCTGAAATGTTAGCAAATGACTTCATTCATTTACTCAACAAATATGCACTACATGTCCCTGTCCTGGGGCTTCAGAAACAGAATTAGTAAGGGTATAAGAGAAAATTCCATTTTGGTAATCAACGACCAAGTATAATGCAACGTCCCACATGCCCAGTGGCCTTTTATTTTAATGTGTGTGAAATGTATGTCACAGGAGTTAAGTATCGGATACTCTGGAAGCAGGAGTGATTTTGTATTTCTGGTCTCGCTCCTCAAGGCCTTGTCTGTCACTGTCCCCTCCCTTTCCCCTCTCCCTGACTCTGGGCAGACCCCAGAGCTACAGGCGCCCTCAGCAAGCACTCTGCTAAATAAAGTGACCCATGAAATCCAAACTAACAAGATTTTAGTATCAGCTACATAAAAGAGCTCTGGCAGTTTTCAACTGTCCCTATTCTAGACTAAAATAGTGCAACTAGCACGTCAGGTGCTAGAAGCACCAAGCAGCATAGGGCGCTATCTCGCCTGCTCAGAGCACCGGCCTGGGCTGTGTGATGCTCCCTGCCCAGAGGGGCTCTGACCCACCCCTTGTGGGGGAAGCCCAGGGTGGCTGCTGTCTGCTCGGGCTCAGACGGCGGAAGGGCAACAGCTCAGATTGCTCACAAGACAAAGGACAAGAGAGTCTGTCCGGAGCACAAACACTCAAAAAAACTGAATACATGTACTTTCTAATTTCTCTTTAAAACTCCACCTTAAGGGGGGTGCCTGGGTGACGCAGTGGGTTAGGCGACTGCCTTGAGCTCAGGTCATGATCCCAGGGTTCCAGGATCGAGGCCCGCATCGGGATCCTTGCTCAGCAGAGAGCCTGCTTCTCCCTCTCCCTCTGCCTGCTGTTCTGCCTACTTGTGCTCTCTATCCCTCTGTCAAATAAATAAATGAGTAAATAAAAATCTTTAAAACTCCACCCCACCTGCGCAGGTGCTGTTCAGTCTCTTGCTGCTGAGATTTTCCCACTTCACGGTAAGCTCTCCATGACGGAGATTTAAATGACCACAGCCACAGGTGTCTGTTAGCTATGGAGAAAAGGGGAGGCAGCCCGTTACAGGGCACACTGTGTGATCCAAACGAACAACACACAGGAACAACTTCTGTTAAAATATGCAAAGTGAGCTTTGAGAGGGGAAATGTTAAACTGGAAAAGAGAGCCTCATTGCTTTTTAAGCAAAATCTGTGGGACTGGTACGCTGGAAGTATAACCAAAATTCAAATAATTTGCCCCACATGTTTCATTCACTCCCGTTCCACCTCATTTTTAGGGTCAGAGAAAGGGCGGTGGCGATATGTCTAATTTCAAGTCAGTGTCCAAATTCAAAGAAAACAGTCTCCCAAGTTCTAAATTACTGAGTTGTCAAACTAAAGATTTAAACAAAAGAAGGACTTTGGATATTCAAACTCACAACGAAAGTGATCAACAATGGTGCCCCAGGCTGAACACAGCTCAGAGGTTGTGGCTCCATCTCTGGCTTATACTTAAACCTTTTGATAGCAGCCATGTTAGTACTGGGACAGTTAGAGGGCACCTGGGATAGAAGAGGGGCTCTGCAATTTTACACCAAAACTGTACTGTTTTGTACAAATTTATACAAATGTTTTATACAAATTTCACAAGATTTTCATAGTGCAAACAAGACAAAATCGTCCCAGAATTCTTTGCGGACTCTGACAGGAGCCGACCTTTGGAAGTAAATGGGTAAGTGCCTGAAGCTTGCCCTGAAACCCTCACATGAAGAATAGAAGAGTATTTTCATAAGAACATAAGCCGCTGTCCCTAAAGTTCCCAACATACTGCAATTGGGAACCGGAGAGGGCCGTTTCTTATTCTCCACCTGTCGCCCAGAAGATTCCAAGCCAAGGGACCCGGTTAGCTTTCCATCAGACTCGGGTCCTCAGAAACCAGGCTGTTTTCACCTAACTCTGACCAGGTTGGTTATCAAATACCTGCCGCTCCTGACTTGCCTGCCTCCTCTATCACACACAGGAATTCAGGGTGCTTGGGCAAATCACCTCCAGCCCACGCCCTCTAAGGAAAAGAATGATATTATTATAGAAGTCCCCAAATCAGCAGTTTATTTTATAATTATAAAAATAATTGCTATAGTTATAAGTATACATAATATAGAATATTTTTAACAATGTGTCAAATTTTATTAAGAAAATTTAACACTATATACATATTATAGTCTACACAAATACTAGAATTTTTTTTAAGGCAGTTTTTTTTAAGATTTTAGTTTCTGTTTATTTGAGCAAAAGAGAGAGTGCAAGAGAGAGCACAAGCAGGGGAGAGGGACAAGCAGACTCCCCCTAAGCTGGGAGCCCAGTGCGGGGCTCACTTGATCCCAGGACCCTGAGATCATGACCTGAACTAAAGGCAGAGCGCCCCCAGGCCCCAAGACAGTAGGTTGTTAAACGTACAGACTCCAAATCCTATCCTTGGAGATTCAATAAGCCCTTTTATTCTATGCACCCAGTTCTAAAGAGTTTGATTGTCTGATTCTCCAGCCCTTGACAAGACACCCAGAAGCTTCTGAAAGGTTAAGAACATTAAGAAAAGAGAGAAGGAGGAGCTGGTCCAGGGGTGGAGGACTCCTTCACATCTCCCTAGGTCTGCCCTTTGCTGCCTGACATCTGTTAAGCCAGGAAGCAAAAGTCCAAGCTAGATTGGCCTCCTTCATTGAATCTGGGGTTCTTGTGGATTGGGCCCCGGAAGTGGCCACCTCCGTGTTTCCAGGGTGGCAGACAGGTGTGCACAGCCGCCTCAGGGAGGGCCGAAAGGAGGTTCCCCTGGAGAGCCGTGTCCCCAGCAAGCCTGCTAAAGCCCATGTGCAGGGCCTCGAGGGTCACAGTGTGGAGACGGCACCTGGATTCCAGCCCCATGCACACTGAGGGCCAAGCGTCCTGGCAGCAATGACACTCTTTACAGAGGATGGGGACCGGAACAGAAGGGTCACAGCAATTTGGCTGAGCAGCAAAGAAAAGTCATTTCATTTGTTCTACTAATCAATCAGTTTCTTGATGGGGAAAGAACAACTAATAAGGTAAAAACAGCAAAATACCTTTTGGGCGGGCAAATCTTTTAAATTGGGCTTTCAAGACATAAATACATATTACAGGGGAAGAGTCTACAGCTCATGTTCTTGATTTCTACCTCTTTCTACCCCACAGGCTGGCTCTATACCTCCTGTCACACACACCTTCAAATGCCTCGTTGTCACCCATGATCACCCTTCACCTTCGTGTCCCTCGCCACACGCCCAGGGCACCAGGCCACTGGTCGTGGCACACAGAGGAAGTGACCCACTTCGGGAAGCTGTCCTCACCCCCACTGGGGTTTGTGACCCCTGGGGGAAGAGCCGCTGTCCTTCTAGCCTCTGGGCTCCTCACTCCCCAGGCCCAGCTCTGAGAGCATTCCAGAAGCTCTTTCCTGCAGTAGTGCCTCACATCTGAGAACACTGTGCCACAGGCCCCTTCCTCTCAGGGGAATTCCCCCTCCAGTGAGAGCTCAGCTGTGCCAGGCGGACCCTACTGCTGTCACCGACCTGTCATTTGTCTTTTAAGACTTCCCTTCCCTCTGAACACAGAGCTCATGGTGAGAGGATTTCAGCAAGCCATGAGCAACAGTGGTTAAGGGGTTTGGTTGGCAAATGATGCCATAATTAGTGAGGCGTGGGGTTCCAGCCAGAGGGGTCACCCCATCCTCTGCTGCACTCTCCCCTTTCCTGCCTCCTTACCTGTGCAAACCAAGTTCTCGCCCAGTGCCAAGTACAGGCAGAAGTTTTCCAAAGCAAGCATGAATCAATGCTAGCGCTTTCCAGATCTACAGTCTTTAATGGCATACAACATGCTTTCAATATCTCACTTAATCTTCAAAGCGATTTAGGCAACGTGGCATCACATGATCCTCCTGGCATGAAGGGGAATATCCCCGTCCTCATCTCGCAGATGAGGAAAGGGACCTCCAGCGAGGCTAAAGCAGAGTTAGTGAGAGATAAGGAAAGCACACAGTTAACCTGTGGGTCCCTTACAAGGATTTGAGACCTAGGAATCGCTCTCCATCTGAAAGCTACACAAAGCCTGGATTCCTGCTTGAGGTTTTAAAGACAGAGGTGATCAACCGAAATCACAAATTCAAGTATGCTGTCATGGTTGATCCCAGTTCTGATTCCCCCTCCCTCCCTGCTCTCTCCAGTTTCAGTGGGGACTTGCAGATATTATGAAAAAGATTATCCCATAAGTTCTAGAACTCAGCAGCAACTACCTCTGGGTGAGCAGGAAACAGGAAATGTGTGTCTGGGGCTATTGGGAATCGTGTAAAAAGCCTATTAGGTTTTATTCAAAACTGCTGTTTTTAAGTCTTGGCGACCCTGGCTTTGTAGACACTGGACTCCAGCTAAGCAAGGAGTGAGGAAGAAAAGATTCAAACAAGATTCTCGCTACATTCTTCTGGTGACAGATTTGGAACATGAGCTAATGCACACACCAGCCCAGCCAAAGCTGAACAAAAACAATGCTATCTACAGCTGCCTCGGGGCATCTCTCTGAGCACAAAATAGCCTCTCCCCACTCCCTCCCAGGGGCAGCTCCAAAATTTTTTTTTTAATTGATGCAAGGGTGTGGATAATCTTTGTAAGCCAATATATCATTTGGTTTAGCTTTAGAAGTATTTGATCATGCTGATTTGGCAAAGTAAAAAAAAATGCGCTCTCTAGCAGGAACAATTCATCTCTGCAGTAACTAGTTTGAGCAAGTCAGTAACTAGTTTGAGACAGGACAGAAGGCAAGTCTCAGACCGACTGAGGGGCTGGTGCCTCGCCCTGGGGCTTAACACTTGACTCCTGAGCCTGACTTTGGCCTTCAGGCAATTGCACAGGCTAATAGCTGCTGCTTCCCATTGCCTAGAAAATTTAGTACAGGTTCCAAATCACAAGGCACTTTTTCTTCTATTTCTTTCCTCCAGTTTTTGTCCAGTCTTTCTCGTATGTTTTAAAGTTTTTTGTAGTTTTCCAGTAAGAAGCACAAAAACCAAAATCAATTCCCAGATGGTCACACAGACCAGGTCTGGGCTCCTCATGAGATGCAAGAAACAAAGCCCACAGGGCAAATGTAATTTATAGCAAAGGTGCCCATGAAGCATAAGTTAACTGGTATTTTTAACTGAAGCCCTCTTCTGTGTGGCCCGCTATTCCAAATGCCGGTCCTTCTGAATGGACAATGTGGAGGTAGAGAGAAAGTATCATGTCCACATAGCCCACTAATGAGTGGAGAAAATACACTACAAGTAGCAAACGAAAAGATGCTCTAGTATTTAGCACTTTGGGCGAGATGAGATTGTTACAAAAAATCTAACTAAATTCTGGTCATTAGTTATGTATGACACAGACAGGAATCAGAAAGAGGAGGCCAAGTTCATTTGGGACATCATGGTAGAATTAGTCACCTTTAGGGTTGGGAAGGGCTTTGGAAATCCTCTGGTTTAGCAGTTTTCCATTGTAGCCGAGTCTCAGTCCCTCTCAGTGAACCCAAAACCCTCCCCGTGCCCCAGCCACACCCCAGACCAAGGGCACCAGGATCCATCTCCAGGAGGGACCCAGCCTAGGGGATCTCACGAGAGCTTCCCCAAGAGAGAGATTGAGGGGGCAGCCCGGGGCGAGAACCACAGCTCCCTGCACCTCCCCATCTGAAGAAGGAACACACACAGGTGGGCTAATGTGGCCACAGCAGCAAAGGCAAGACTGTGAGAACTCAACTGTTTCTTTTCTAAACACCAGCACCTTTTTACACAGTAATGTTCGTCACAAGGTGGTGTATTTAAACAACCATTATTAGAGAATATGTAATTCAAATGTTACCAGTCCCAGAACTTGGGGCAAAAATGATTCCATTCAAACTCATGGAATAGAATTATGATAAAAATTCAGCCAAACAAGTTCTCAGTGAACCAGGGAAAGGAGAGGAGGCGATAAAAGGTCACTGTCACTAAAGTCCCTCTCTTGCACAACAGAGAGCCCTCCCAGGGCCCCACGCTAGGGGATCCCTTTTGTAGGAGATGGTAGTTAGAAGGACGGCTGGACCCGAGCTACACTGGTAGAGATCATGATTAAGCACCAGTTCACCTTAACATTCAGAGGGCAAGCAGCACAATTCTAGAAATCAGATATAACCACGGGCCCCAGGCACTCTTTCCCCAAGCGTTCTTTCTGCAAAACCCTCTTTCCTGGCTTCCATGCTCTCCGTGATTAATCTCCATCGTTCATGTGCTAACTTGAAAGCTTTATATTTTGTTGTGGTTTTCATCCTCTGTATCTCAGAAACATGTTACTACAATTATACAAGTTTGTCATCCAAGAAAAACAGCTAACAATACCAGCATAAATAAGTTCCCAGAGAAAAGACATTTCAAAAAAAATCCCCCTACAGTTTTATTTGTTCACTTTGTTTTCCAAAATACCACATGCCATGTTTTAATCTAAAACCAATGTGCACATCAGATTAACCAAAGCCCAGAGTTGGAGCTAAAAAGGATGATGAAGATAGAAACGTGCTCTTTCACCTGTGAGAAAGATGCTTCCTAATAGGTACCCGGCAGTGCTACATTCTAATGCATTTCTCTGAAAGAGGAAATGTGTTTAGGCCAGTGAGCTATGCACTTTCAGGCCACATGGGAGGGGTTAAGCCTCAGGTACCATCTACAACTAAATAATGCAGGGCTTCCCTAGGCCCATTTCAGGATCAAACCGTGGCTTTCAGCTCTGATACCATGGCAGACAACTAAGGACAGGCCATACACTATGCTTAACGCAAACAGCTACCTGGAGGTCAGCAGCCGCCGCTCTTCCGAGAGACAGGAGTTCAAACCCCAGCACTGGGGTTTTCTAGCTCTGTGGCTCTGAGGCCAATTATGCCCCACTTAAGAGGGAGGTTGGAAGGTTGTTCTAAGGTCAAGAACACTCCCGTCTATAATAAAGCTCTCTGCTCCAGCAGGCTTTTTTTTTTTCTTAAGATTTTATTTGTTTATTTCAGAGAGAGAGAGAGCACAAGCAGGGGGAGCAGCAGAGGGAGAGGGAGAAGCACGAAGCACGCTTCTGCTGAGCAGGGAATTTGACCCGGAGCTCCATCCCAGGACCCGAGCCCCGAGATCACGACCTGAGCCAGACAGATGCTTAGCCAACTGAGGCACCCAGGCACCCCATCAAGCTGGCTTCTGCAGATTCCACTCCTTGGCCCATCATCACCTGTTCCCCACTGCCCCCACTGGCCTCTTCCTTTCCCTCTGCACCCATTCTTCCGTCCAGCACCCCTTCCCAGCACACACACACACAGATCCCTTCCCAACCCATCACCTATCCGATCCGTGCTCTTGGATCATTCTCCAGTTTTACTCTGATTGTTTCTTTTTACCAGTTCGCTGCCTGCTAGGATCCCTGTTCATTCCACTTCGTCCAAATCAGCAAGTGTTCAGTATCTTTGTGAGAGATTCAGTAGTGTTCTTTCAAAACACGGGGCCCTGGGTTATTAGGTTGTATTTCGATCTTTTTGCTTTGAACAACACAGGGAGCTATTAGCCATCCTAAACCCATATCCATGCCAATGCAATTTTGATTATTTTGCAATAATTCAGAGACAAGGAGAACATGTTGGGATGTTTCATGGAGCGCCTCCTCCATCTTCCAGAGTCACTGGCTCGCCTGTCCTCCCCCCCACCCTTTCCTCTCGCTGCGCTTGGTCAGGCAGCTTCCCGGCTCCACAAGCCAGAAAGACTACACTCTCCCACGAAGGGACTGGTGCAGGTTAAGTGCTCACCATCAGAATGATTTTTGGAATAAAGAACACAAACCTCTCCACTCAGAATACAATATAAAACGTGTGTTGGTTCCAACCTTCTAAGCAAACACTTGTACATTGAACTTGTGAACTGCAGTTTTCGTGGCTTTGCAATGTAATGTTTAAAGCTGAAAACTGTCAAGTCCAAAAGACAACTAAATCTAATGTTAAAGAAAAGGGGGGGGAGAAATACAAAAAACCTCTTTAAAATCATTACATTCCCATTGAGATGACGAGGAAGGACTTCTTAAGGGCCTGACCACTGGAGGCTCAGAGTTCCTCCTTTCCCTTCCACAGATGTGCCCCCTTTTTTCTGAGTTCAATGAAAGCAAGTGAGGAAAGGGACACGGCTCATGCCGTGAAAAGCCATCATTCCCGGGTGAGGGAGTAACACTGTGAGCCCCAGAAACTCTGCCTTTCTCGCTCCTCCTCTTACCCAGTACACACAGTGGAAATGCAAAGAACCCTTCTTTCTTCCTTATAAAGAATGTAAGTGGGGAGGAGAGATGTGAGCACTTTTGTTTCCTGGAAGATGAAACATAGCAATCTGTCTTTCACAGAAAGAGTTCTGTCAAGTGTGGTGTGAGGTCAACAGGTGCAAATGTGCAGCTTTTAAAACAAAAAAATGAGGGGTGCTGGGGTGGCTCAGTTGGTTGGGCGTCCAACTCTTGATTTTGGCTCAAGTCATGATCTCAGGGTCATGGGATGAAACCCACGCAGGTTCCGTGCTGAGCGTGGAGCTTGCTTAAGATTCTCTCTCTCCCTCTTCCTCCCTCACATGCCTCCCCCCACCTGCCACTCGTATACTCTAAAAAATACTAATAATAAAGTAAAAATGAAAAAAAAAAGAAAAAGAAAGAAAGATTGCTCGATCATCGAGCAAGCAAATGCTTATAGTCCCAAACACAAGTAAAGCAGCTCTGGCTCCAGGCTAAAAACATAATTTATGGCCAGTTCATCTAATTTCTTCACCTGTAGTTTTGAAACATACCTGGTATTCACACTTAATAGAGCAGATGGCTGGATCAGGAGGAAGGTGGTGGAATGACAGAGGAATGGCCAAAGGGAGCCTACCCCCTCACAACACTCGAAAGACCTTACTTAATCCAAGTACCCACCTAGGGCTGGTCAGACCACATTCTGAACAGAACGTATATTGAAAAGCACATTTAATGGGCACCTGGGGCATATGTTTTCAAATGACCTAACTGTTATTTTTGGATTTTTACTCCATGCATGTAAAATTATACTGCTAATAGATGTAATACATAAAGCCAGAACTTGATCTGCGAAGGTGACTCTTATGTACTGAGCTCACAGTACAGTCTTTTAAGACCCAGCTTACTTGTGTAATTTCTTGATTCATGTGAATCCTACAAAGTAGGAGAAGGTTCGTTGGGCATCATTCCAGCCCTCTCCCTTGTTTCCTAGTGGCCAGCAATTAATTTCTTGTCTGTCCTTACAGGGTTTCTTTATGCAAGAAAACCCCAATGAATGCCTCTCTTCCCTTTTATACCCCAATACAGAATACCATGAGCACTGTTCCTTGGAGATCTGTCCCTACGCGGGTGCAGACAGCATTTTCCCGCATGGCCCTCAATCTGTCACAGGTGCACATAGTCCGTAATTTATCCCCCAGCTCCCTGCCGATGGGCAATCAAAGTTTCTAGCCCACTATCTGACACCAAGCTACAGTGTACAGCCTGCGATGGGAGTGTTAAGTTTATCCAAAAGGTGTTCTGGCTACAACGGCCACACTGCTCCTCAGGGTCATGCTGCCATGGTCATTCCCATCAGCAATGGTTCTCAGCTCCCAGCTCACATCAGACTTCCAGGTTTTCGCTATTCTGAGGCTTCCTGCTCACCGGAAGCCTTTTATTCCCCTTCTTCTGAATGCAATGGAGAATTTTTTTCATATGTTTTAGACCTATTTAAATGTCCTTTCTGTGTGTGCTATCAGTTTGGATGCTTTGCCAATTTTTATTTTGTGGCAGTGATATTTATTTTGTTTTTGTTTTGTTTTCTTAGGATTTCTAGAAGTTTACTATTAATATATTAACCATGTACCCTGTGATACGAGTCACAGGTAGTTTTCCTAGTTTTTCCTTTCTCTTTGGTGGTGTTTTTTTCCCCCAAGTGGTAAAGTGATGGTGCTTTTTAAATACAGTTAATTTTTATCAATCTTTTATTTCATGGGTTCTGCAAGGTCAATCAGCAGGAAACGTTTGCCAAACCCAGAGCTCTGGGGCAATTCTTCCTGTTTCATTCTGGTACTTAATTTTTTTTTTTAATGTAAACCTACACAAAGTAGAGACAATGCTATAATGAACTTCCCCATGCCCACAACTAGATTCAATTCTAAAGGTTTTGTAGTACTTGCTGCTTCTATTCCTTCTCTCTCTCTACAACATTATTTTAAAGCAAACCCAAGATCTCAAGTCATTTTACCCCGTATACTTCAATATGCATTCAAAAACAGCATAAACCTTTTTTTCATGGCTATCACACTATTGTCATATATAATAAAATTAACAAGATATTTGATATCACCTAATACTCGATCAACATTCAATTTTCTCCAATTGCCTCAATAATGTCTTTAAAGAGTTGGCTTGTTTAAATCAGGATGTATTTGTGGTTTAGTTTTTTTTTTAAACTTGTAACTATTTAATCTATTAAAAATTTATCCTGGCATATGATACAACTTACTTATTTTTCTACTTGGTTATGCAGTTGCCTGAACATTTCGTGGTCTAGTTCTCCCCGTTAATTTTAAATCACACTTTTCCCCATTTCCGTATATATTTGGGACTATTTCTAGATTTCTAACCTGTTCCACTGTTCTGTTTATTCACATGCTAGGACCACTTTTTCATTACTAAGGCTTTACAGCGTATTTACTAAGTGGTAGCTCTTGTTTATTCTTTTGAACTTTAGAATCCACTTATCTACTTTTTTTAAATATTAACAGTGGGTATTTTATTGGTAATGTGGTAAACTAATTGAGGAAGAATTGATATATTCATGATCTTGAATGTTCCTATTCTAGAACATGAGGTACTCCTTTCTATTTTTTTTTTTCACATCCTTTTTGAATTCTTTAAGAACATTTAACGGGTTTCTACACATAGATTTCACATATTCCATGGTAAGTTATTGCTTGCTATTTTAACCAGTTTATTGCTTTAGTAAACGTGGTCTCTTCTTTCCCTAAGTCTATGAGCAGACTGTTGGGAGTTTTCAGCTTTCAACACTGTCAACTTCCTGCCCTCCACCTTGAAAGATGCTCAGAAGCCCAGGTTCACCTGTGCAGTGCCCCAGGCCGCATCCCGGAAGCAGAGCTGGGAGCAAGCCAAATCAGGCCACAGACTTCCTGTCCTCCTTCCCGTCCCATTCATGCACCAGGCTCAAGGAGCTGGGGATCTGGAACAGGCAGAAGATGTGACAAAGCACACCGCGGCAGCTGTGGGACTCCTGGCCTTTTGTCAAGCTTTTATGCAACAAATAATTTGTGATTAACTGTATGCAAGACAGGTTTGGATTTCTAAGGAAGTTCACCAAAGGCCCTCAGTGATCACGCCCTGCAGCCCAGCAGGACTAGTTCTCTACTGGGAAAGAGACCTAGAGATCGCATTGGCATTGCCTCTGCGGCAAAACCCTCTCTTGCTGGGGACACCGGGCTGTGCCCGCTTTCCTGCTGACCCTGCCAGACCTTCAGCACGATGAACCAGTGAGGACAAAGAAAGCTCAGTGCTGCGAAGTGGGAGCAAGTTCCCCCGCCCCCGTACTCATTTCCTCCCTGTGGCTCCCAGCCGATGTGAGTGAGTGCTCCCACAAGTCTCCACTCTGACACACGTCTACATCCAATCCACCCCTCGGGTGATTCTGCCCAGCCACTCTGGCCCCTTCCCTTCTCTTGCCACTGCAGTCAGTGGGCTTCAAGACTTGTACAATCCCAGCCTCTTAACTACCTCTTGCCTTCTGCGCTCAGAAGCCCCTCTTTTTAAAAGCCTTCACTGTTTCAAATGCCCAGGGCCGACCACGGTGCAGGCACAGCCCTGGCTCATCTCAGATAGGGACGGCAGCAGGGAGAACCGCCGGCAAAGTGACAAGTGGTTACTCATCCCCAGCTCCCCCCGAGCCAGGACAGGATGTGATAAGCGTCTCTTTTTAGCTCTGGCAGGCGTGTCCCTATGACATATGATGGCTCAAATGCCACCCCTTGTTTAAGATAAAAATTACTTGACATTTTACAACATCCTGGGATATTCTGGAGAGGAATGGGGAACAGACCAATGCCTAAGGTAGAGAAGTTCTTGAATTCAAGAGGCACCCAGAAGGTCAGGTTGACTACCATTAGGTGTGGCTACAATGCAGACAGGTCCCCAGCTCTGCAGTATCCCGCAGGTACAGGAGAGAAGGATCTCAAAGGAAAGCAACAGCTTGGAGAACATCTGGTCTCAATCAGCCAGAACTCAGAGTGGATTCTCAAGGTGACTAGAGCCAGCTGGTTCCCTGGGACCCCAACACTTGGGGTAGCCTCAATGTTCAATATGGATATTATAAGAGAAAGGGGCCATGCCAGCAACGAGGGGGAGAATCTGTCATTCCAGACATGAAGCTGCAGGAGATACCGAATGCAAGAGTGGGAGGGGTGATCTGTGGAATGATGTGAAACCTGTTAGCAAAATGTTGCCTCATTTTTTATAGAAATATTCTATCTGCCCGAGGGGACAGCCCAGATGTTGGTGGGACTCACCTCCCCAGCTATCTCAGGAAATATCAATTCTCAGCCCTATTCCCATTACAAGTAAGAAGAGAACATGTCTGGACTTGGGCGGCACATGTGTGCCAGCAGGGTGCTGAGGTCATCTGAGCAAAGGTCCTGGGAATCGGGAGAAACCCAGGCAGTTACAACTGACCACAGGTTCTTAATGCCCATGGAAACTTAATCCCCGTGTTCTAGTTACTCTCAGGGAAAACTTTTTAGAGTGTTCTGCTGTCCTTTTACCCCTCTTCTACTTCCCGGGTGCTGGAAATGGCCTCAAGTGGTAGAATGACTAAGCATTCTCTACATCCATGCACGATGGCAGTGGTGGGATTTGGAGGTGATCTCCACTCCGGGCTAGGCAGAATTATAGTCCAGTCGTTCACAAACTGATACTTGATTTCCTTAGTGAGAACTCAGGGTTTCGGAGCACTGCTGTCTTCCCCTAAGTGCTCTACCCATGTACACGGCAGTTGAACAAATAATTTATATTGCAAAGAAATAGCTCTGGAGGCACCTGGGGGCCTCAGTCGGTTAGGCGTCTGCCTTCAGCTCAGGTCATGATCTCAGGGTCCTGGGATCGAGCCCCGCATCCGGCTCCCTGCTCAGGGGGAGCCTGTTTCTCCCTCTCCCTCTGCTGCTCCCACCTGTTCGTGCTCTCTGGCTCTCTTGCCCAGATAAATAAATAAAGTCTTAAAAGAAAAAAAAAAAAGAAAAAGAAACGGCTCTGGAGCTTTGGATCTGGTAAAAATAGGAGGATATGATGACTTCTCTTGATCTTAAATATGATTTTTCTAAGAGATGTTCCAGAGTTTAAAAAGCACAAAACCTTAGCAAATGAAAATTCAATTTTCAAAATATCCTTAGATCTTTGTAAGTATGTTTTTCCTAGTCACATATGTCCTGACTGTACAGCTCATTAGAACAATACCCACAAAGCCCCACTGCAGGTGGGTCCATTCACAGGCCAGATGGATGGATAGGCATTGGACCAAGATGCTACAGAGGGAGGGACAGGAAGCCAACGCCAGGGACACCCATCATGCTGTGCATCAGAATCACTCGGGGGAGGACGACAGTCCCCACCTTCTAAGTATGAGGACACAGGTCTGGGACGGGGCCCCAAAACTGTACTTTTCAAGAGCTTTACCAAGCAATTCTAAATGATCATTCAATCTCAGAAAACAATCACCTTGACGAATTACGATCTCTTTCTAGTTGATTATCTTATTTAATCCAGAATTTCCTCTAGAGGAATACATACCCAGATCTTCACCTACAATTGGACATTTGAACCAAAAGAGTATTCTCTTCTTTATGTATTTTTTTTAAAAAGCCCACCTAAAAGTACTCAAAGTCCAGATTATTCTCTTACATAGGAGTTTCAAGAACCTATCCGACTCCACAAAAAGAGGAAAGTTTTCCTTTCCCCTTGTGGGATACATATTTATGTACTTATGATCAAGGTTTTCTCAGTGCGATCCAGCCGGTTCAATCTGACATCCTGAGCTCCACATCCTCAGGAAATTGGCTTTGAAATGATCGCTCAGGCATCAGGAGTAGCCATTATCATTACTAAGATCATATTTTTAAAAATTTTTTAATGATATGAAATCATTTCCCTAGATTTCAAAGAAATCGCTGGCTCAAATCATCTACTTTTAACACCAAAGTTACAAAGAGCATTGTAATAAAATTTTAGTCAAAAAAAAAAAAATCCTTATAGCTTAAGGCTAAAATTGAAACCTGTAAATCATCTTATCCCCAATGAGGGTTAATAATCTCTGAATCAACACTGCCCCCCAGCAAATGTTACTTTAGAAGTTTGATGTTTTACACGTATCAGCCCATTTAATCCTCAGAACAACTCTATGTACTATTATCATGCCCATTTTACAGATAGGGAAATGGAGACAGAAGTTGAGTTCCCTGCCTGTGCTAATGCAAGTAGTAACTGACAGCGTTGGAATTTGAACCCAGTGAGTTCAGTGGGGCCCCAGTTCCGGGTCCCAGAGAAAGCCTGCAATCACACACCAGGTTTGAACTTAAATAAGTGAATCCCAGTAGTAAATCTTTTAAGGCAAAAGACAACAACTATTTAAGAAACACAAAGATTTTCAATTGCTACTATTAAACTGGTATCACAATGATCTTTTCTCATTTGCTTTAGATGTAATTAAACATTTTTCTAGATATTTGCTACCTTGTTTTTAAACCTTTTAGAAACATCCTAATTCTCTGTTATTTAAAAAAAAAGAAAAATTCACCAGTTTTTTTTTTTTAACATAGTTTCCCCATCAATACACAAAGCAAATTCAACACAGAACTGGAATAATGACAGATTATACTTCAATTTTATTGGCAGTACCTTCTGTGTTGAATTACTCATTTTGTTAAAAGCTAAAAACTGGCTGCTCCTCATTTGTCACCTGCTGTATAAAAATGGAACTGCTTAAAACAAAACATTTAATTACCTTCCTTTGGGAGAAGGCTTGAATGAATCAGAAGTGTTACAAAGCACATTTTCACTAAGGAGCTTGGCAGATGAGAACATCAAACAGGCTTTCAGCTCTTAATGCTTTTGGATGATTCCTGTGTGTCTGTGTATGTGTGTGTATGGTATGTGTGTTTGTGTCTGGGTGCATGTGTGCCTGGGTGCATGTGTGTGTTTCTATGTTCATTCAATTCATTAATTTCTTCACTGCACAACTATTTACTGAACACCTGTTATGTACCAATCACTGGGCAGTGATGGTTACAAGTCCTAAATATCAGGCATACCAATATAAATATCAGTACAAAAATACTTTCTAAATCCTGTTTAGGGACACCTGGGGGGCTCAGTCTGTTAAGTGTCTGCATTCAGCTCAGGTCATGAGGGGTCCTAGGATCAAGTCCCACATCAGGCTCCTTGCTCAGTGGGGAGCCTGCCTCTCCCTCTGTCTTTTGCTCCCCCTGCTTGTGCTCTCTAACAAATAAATAAAATCTTTAAAAAGAAGAAGAAAGAAGGGAGATAAGAAAAAAAGGCATAAAAATAGTGAATATTAAAAAAAATCCTGTTTAGATATACTTTAAAATATCTACCACTTTGAAATATCCAATTTTCAGAATAATTAAGAGTTCACCATGCTTCAAACTTCAGCCCCGACTTCCTCACCTTCATTTCTACAATTTTGAACTGAAGTTGATGCTTTTCCTACACAATTTGCAAGAACTCACATAATACTCCACCTAAATAATATACATGTAAAGAAGACCAAGTTTAGTTTTTAAATACTTATCAACTCAAGGTTCTTTCAACATATAACTGGGTGGCTTATGAAACCATTGCTCCTGGAGAAAATTCTATTTCTAGCTTTGGGATAAAAACCCGTAAACCTGTTCTGTAACTTTGGTGCTCGGACAGTTAGGATACAGATGTGCAAGTTGTTCCAAAATCAAAGTGACATGGCAGACAGAACCCAGACAAATAAAACCTCACACAGAAAACCTGTTAATTCGACATTACGATTTACTATATTGCATCCATATTTTCTAGGTAAAGTGTATGGCGGGTCATGTATTTTCTTAACAACAGGTTTCATTTTCAATTTCAAATAATACATGAATTCTTTTGCCCAATCCTAATGGGACAGAGCAGAGACTGCAGCCAGAGTCCACTCCAGCAAAGCTGTTCTGCCCGGGCCGAGGGCCACACAGATGCCAGTGCTGGGTAGTTCTAGAATATTCTCTTGTGTGCCCAAGTTTTCTACACGTAGGGTGTAGTGTGTGTGTGTGTGTGTTCTTCAAGCTATTACCTGGCTATTTAAATCTAAGTCAACTAGAAAAGCAACAAATTCACATTAAGAAATTCTGTCCACTTAACTAAAAAACTCCACAAAGTATGTGAAAGGGAACCATGTATGGACAAGGTCCTTGGAAGGATCCTCCCAGGTGATCACAACAGGTGTAAATCCCCCCAAGGTATAGTCTACTTATTGCTGGTGGCTCTATATTTCAAAGAAGGATTAGACTTTCCTCAAGTTCCTTGCTGTGTGGCTGTCCTTAGACAAGTGGGGTGGGGAGGATTTAGAAGGCAGATGGCTCCTTGAATATTTCACAGTCGGGCGGAGATGTTGAGGTTTTCAAGTCCTAAAACACAGCCAATGTCATGGGCCCTAAGGAACTTGTCCTAGGAGCTGCTACTCGCGTGACCCAGTGACTGTGGGGTGAGGCCACTTCTGAGCACCTCAGGCAAGCAGAGGGGAGAGGCGTGTTCTCATGAGAGGCTGGTGAATTCAGTCCTCTTCAGGGTGGGAGAATGTTAAATAAATTTAATTTTCCACAAAGCTCTAGAATCAGCCAAAAGCCCAACAGCTGCACCCAGTTCATTTTAAGAATCAGGACCTCAACACAGGATTCCTAGGGAGGGCAAGATTTATGGCAGAGTTTGTCAACTTCAAGTTTTCCTTCACGTCCATACTGCTGCAGAAAAGAAAACACTTTTTTTCTGACTACAACGGGCTGTTTGCAGTTCCTTAACAAAACAAGACCCTGCTGTAGAGAAGAGGCCTGGCCTCTGGGGCCTCAGGCGGAATGTTTCTGGATTAGTGGTCGCAAAAAGCCAAAGTCAGAGCACGGTCAGACCCAAGGGTTTGTTGGCTCTGCTTCTCACACAGACCCACCATGCCTGGCGCAGTCTGGAGCTTCTCAGCCACTGACAAAACCCAAATGCCTTTGTTCTACTCATGTGTGACTGTCCATGAGAAATGCCAGGTGCTTTCAGAGCCCACAGATCTCTGCCTCAAACCCCCGCTGGCCCTTGTTTCCCAGGTACAGCGGTGGCCTCACAGCAGACACCGGAGTGCAGAGCACGAGTGTGCCAGAGAGCTCCCGAAGACTCCAGAAGCACACGGCAGTGGACCTGTGCTCAAGGCGGCCACTCAAGATCCAGGTGGCTTTGCCATCACCTGAGTAGCCCACAGTGACAACCATCAAATCCCCCAGTGGAAAGATAAACAGAGGAGGAGCAATGGCTTCTAGAATCTAAACAGAACCTCGAAGACTAATGATCCTCTTTGAACTCCTCAGGGGACTGACGGAAGACATGAAGCTTTTTTTTTTTTTCAGTCATCCAAAGTTTAAGTTCTTTCCTACACTTCATTTGCTCAAGGATATATATTTAAGGAGATTCGCAGTACCAAAGAAGAAATGTTTTCAAAGGGACGGTGAGTCACAGTCAAAGCCTGTGGGAGAAAAACAAGGGATTCTGTAGAATTTGTCAGGCTGTCAGGCTTTAAGGACTCTGCTGCCAAAATGATTTTGGTCAGTGAAAACGAAAACTAACCAGACGTATGACAAATGTTTACAATCAGGGTCAAGAGTGTTTACTCGTCAGCAGTTAGCTTTTAAAACACCAAAGCTTTGACCAAAGATGAACTGAATGCAGCCGAAGCCCGGGGATTTAACGCTCCTGGGAAGAGTCTAGAACTCCCAGCCACTGCTGACAAAGCCCACCGATTAACCCACAGGCCTCACCGTGATGCAGCCGAGTGGGCCCATCTCCTCGAGGGACGAGATCTATTTTTAAAGGCCAGCACATAGACACTTACGCTATGATATGGTTTCCCTTAGAAAGTCAGAACTGCCAAATAATTACCACATTTCTAATTTTACATTTGAGTTAACGAACACCGAGGCAGAAACGGAGACCTGATTCTCACTTTTGCTCTACTAAAATCAAACTACAATGTCCAGTACTCAGTTTCTCCTTATTGCTAGTGGCAAACTACATACTGAAACAGGTAAGCAGAAAAAAATACATAAGTAGATATTTTTTGGTTGTTATTCACACATATCCAGACGTAAAAGATATGCACAAGCACAGACAGGATAAGCACAGAAGGAAAGAGAACTAATTTGCTCTACGAAGAAACAAGTCTCTTTCCACAAAACAGAAGAATGCCTAAAAATCAGATTCCATGTTGCGGAATACAGTAATTTTTAAAAGATCATTTATAGTATTAATCGCACAACAAAAAGGTATCAGAACTGTGTAAAGGGAGATTTTAGGTCTCTATAATTATGTCATATATATAAACTTACAGATGTCCATGGCCATGTTGCTTAGGTCTTGACTTAGCTAAAGATAAGAAAAGCAGCAAGAGAAAAGAAAATAGAAGAAAAATAGGAGGCAGAAAGAAGAAAGGCAGAAAGGAAGAGAAGAGGGAGAGAAAGAAGAGGAGGGGGAAGAAAAGGAAGAGGAAAGGGGAGAGGAGGGGGAACAGGACAGAGGAGGAAGCAGAGAAGGCTGCCTCGCCTTCTATTATCCCTAAATACGCCCCCGCCCCTCTGACAAACCAAAAAAGGTTTGGTAACAAGGAGTGTCAACTCAGTTGGTTATTTTAAAAACATCTATTCAGCTCAACAGCTGAGCTGCATTGTTTTTGATATATGGTCACCTAATCTAATTAACCACATTTATTCATGCCACTGGCGGCAAGGGTTACCGGGGCCACGGGGAACTGCCCCAGCCTCTTCATTCTGGGTGTTTAATAAAGGATCACTACATTCTTTTCAGGTAGAAAGTAAGTTTTTGTGAGCCTTGCTATACCTGTAGAATGAAACATCACTCTAGTCTATTTAGATTTTAGACGGAGAGCAGTGGTGTGGGCAATAACCTGACCAGCTGGTGTCATTCTGTGCTTGAGGACACCGAGTCCTTCTCTGAGCTTGTGTAGCCCAGCCAGTGGCTGGGGGAGCTGAAAGGTGCCCCAAGGAGACTTTCCCCACGGAAGGCAGTAAGTTCCCAGAGGCTGGAAAGCTCACAGGGTTGGCAAGAGTGGCATTCCACCCTGGGGAACGGGGGTGCAAAAGCAGAGGATGAAGAACATGGCACCCGGGAACTGGGGGATGTCCCTGCAGTCTGAGCCGGGGTGCAGAAGGAAGGGTTACTGCCTCAGGAGCAATTCGCCGGGCCTCCAAAGATCCCCCACCAACCACCTGGACTGTGGGCTCCCAGGCAGGGGTGGGGGCCACAACCCTGGATGTCAGCTGGTCCCTAACACATCTATAGCCCTACATTCCCTTCACTGCCCATGACTTCCTGTTCTCTTCTGCTTGTGGGCTCGTTTTAATAAAGATTCTGAGGAAAAGCTACACACACACACACACACACACACACACACACACACACACACACATCATCTCGATGTGAGGAGAAGTGACTGGGGCAGGGTGGGAGGGCTCCCTCTGTGCTCCCCATCACGCACCCCAACACTGCCTTCTCCACTCTGAGGCTCGCCAGCCGTGGACACTTGGAGGAAACATGCAGTATAGTTAGTCACCCCAGTAAGTACTCAAAAATAACTAGGATGAAGGAATGAGTGAGTGTTCTGTATGCTTGTGAAGTAGAGGCCATCACATGAGCCCCCATCACACAAAAATCTCATCGCCGTACATACCATAGCCCCGGTTCCCAAAGGACAGCTTTCGTTTGTAGCCCTAAGTATAAAAAAACTAAGCACAAAAAATCATGTAAACTAATGTCTCACAAAACTGCGTCACTGGACCTCAAGACACAAATTTAGGAAAAAACAATAAGGCAGCTAAAGGACCTGCTGGCAACCTATCCGATTAGGACTCCAGCCCCCCACCAGCCCAAACCACTTTGCTTCCCTCCCTGCTGAGCATCAGGCAGGTGCTGCCCACGATGTCGGACAGAAGGCTCCAACTCACGGGACCGATGGATAGACTAGAAAGCCCCGCTCTTTGGATACATTTGCATTTGGATCAAAATGCAGAAACAAACACTGACTGTGTTCAGGGCCACAGCGATCCTACGGAACGGCATACTGTGTGTGCGTGCTGGCACTGGCCGTGTGTATTTCTGGACCAGTGAGAGGAATGGGCATTCCCACTCGATAAGATTTCATACGTTTTCAATCTCTTTTGAAAAGCACAATAGTTGCTATTTTCCCCCCCCGGCCACCCCAGTGTGGCTGTGTCAACAGGTCCCAGCTCCTATCAGCAGGCGTGGAAAGCACAGATCCATTTCCCCAGACCTGCAACTTCCAACAACAGAAGGCTAATGCAGTTTAGACTAATCAGAAGCAATTTAAAAGTTCAGTTCCTTGGGCGCCTGGGTGGCTCAGTGGGTTAAAGCCTCTGCTTTCGGCTCAGGTCATGATCTCAGGGTCCTGGGATCGAGGCCCGCATCGGGCTCTCTGCTCAGCAGGGAGCCTGCTTCCCCCTCTCTCTCTGCCTGCCTCTCTGCCTCCTTGTGATCTCTCTCCCACTGTGAAATAAATAAATAAAATCTAAAAAAAAAAAAAAGTTGAGTTCCTCGGTTGCACTTGTCATGTTTTCAAGTGCTACCAGCCGCCCGTTGCTGGTGGGCATGTGAGAGATCAGCCCAGACCTGAGAGCACGCCCTTCAGCACGGGAGGTCCTACTGGGCGGCGAGGACCCTCAGCCGCCAGCTACCCTGACTCGGTCTCAGCAGGTGGATGCTGAAACATCACACAGTCCAGGGGTGTGGCCCACATGGGTCACCCAGACCTCCAGGCACTCTCTAGATACTCACTTCTATACACACAATTAGAACGTGACTTTAGTTTCTCATGGGAGCCACAGCCCCTTTAGCAAAAAGCGGAAAACAAAGGCTCTTCACCTCCATTAAATGAGCTTTCAAAAAAGAGCACCTTTTTCATACAGCTTTTGGGAGATATTGTAGCCATCTAAAGCCTGTTCATGGACCTGTTTAAAATATCCTCAGGGCGCCTGGGTGGCTCAGTCAGTGAAGCATCTGCCTTCGGCTCAGGTCATGATCTCAGGGTCCTGGGATCGAGGCCTGCTCAGCAGGGAATCTGCTTGTGCCCCTGCTTGTGGTTTCTCTCTCTCTCTCTCTCCCCCCCTCTGTCTCTCAAATAAAATCTTCAACAACAACAAAACACACTCAACAAGAGCACCTCTCACAGTGGTCACTTAAACACAACTTCCCCCCAATTTTCACAGTGGTCACTTAAACACAACTTCCCCCCAATTTTCACAGTGGTCACTTAAACACAACTTCCCCCCAATAACAATTTTGGCCTCATGCTGCCCTAAGTTATCTACCTGTTAGGCTTTTTTTTTTTTTTTCCCTAACTTGAGTCCATTAATGATAGAAATCATCATCAGCTCTCACATTAGCCAGAGAGATGCTATGAATAAAAATTAGCTCAGAAAACTCTATTAAAATACCAAGGTAATTTGTTCTCCTCAAATCTTAGCGCATCCATTTACCATGTGATTCGCATTTTTATCTGGAGCTACTGAATACATCATAATTTACTTTTAATGAAATAATTACTTTGTGAAGGACAAAGGTTGAAATGTTTATAGCCCCATGAACCAAGAATGCCCTCTACAACTTGTGCAAAATTAAATGTAAAAATTTAACAAAATTAAATGTGAAAAACTAACATACATGGTAGGCAGGAAGGCAGCTAATGTTTTACTTAGTATAAAACCAGCTTCCCCTGGTAATAAAGCTGACCAGGCAAATCTTAAAGAGAATAAATACAAAGAATGACAGATTATAGATTCTGAAGTTTCTGTCCTAAGACAGCTTCTCGGGCGCTTCTAGTGATATGCAATAGTTTAACTGATGGGACTCCTGTCTTCTCACTCACTTCAAAGTCTTCAGGTAAAACTACCTTTATTTTTAAATTTTTGCTAAGTTTAAAAAGCTTTTCAAAACAGGTATTTCTAGAGTATCTTGATTGAATGATATCAATGTCAACCTTCACTTCAACAGTGAATCAACATTTTATAGATAGCACTTTGGGACAGTTAAGAGAACATGAATTTAAAAATTGAGGGAGAGGCACCTGGCTGGCTCAGTCAGCAGAGCATGTAACTTTTGATCTCAGGGTTGTGGGTTCAAGCCCCACGTTGGGTGTAGAGAATACTTAAAATCTTTTTTAAAAATTGAGGGAGGTGGATATCTGACCTGCACTTGCCTAAATCAAACAGAATTTTTTTTCAAAAAAAGTTTATGATCTCTATCAGTATCAATTACAGGAAGAGAGAGTTTCAGAAAATAATGCAAACTGTAGACAGAGAGTAAACCTAACAAGCACCTCCTTTGGGTCAGGAACCATGACAGCTATTTTAAATTCTGTCATTTAAGCACATTAAAGAGGCATAAAGTTAAAAAAGAAGAATCACACTTGAGTGCATTAGAGGTCAAGCACCGTGAGGGCAGGGATTTGATCATGGTTCTTTCCCCAGAAGCAATACTGGTCCTGGGCACACAGTCAGTGCTCAGAAAATAACTGCTGATAAAGAATGACTATCTGACAGTGAACTAATAAACACAAAGGGAAGGGAAGAAGGGATGGAGGGAGAGAGGGAGGGATGGAGGGAGGAATGGAGGGAGGGATGGAGGAAGAGAGGAGGAGGAGAGAAAGAGAGAAAGAAAAAGATGAGAAAGAGCGAAAGAGAAAGAGAGAAAGAAAGTCAAGCACACCCTGCTCCTGTTCTGAACAGGAAAATTCTGTCGCGGGCATCCCTCCTGGGTCTGCCATGACCACTCTGGGGTTTCACATCAGGATAAAAAGGAAAAGTGCAAGAGAAGACTAAATTAGGCTATAGGAAAGAAAATTTAAGCAAAAGAAACAATGGGAGTTCAGTCTGAAGAGATGGCAGAAACTTCCAAAAATAAAGGATTGAAGACAAAGAACAGTGTGACCAAGCCAACCAAGAAGGAAGAACAGGCTGCACATTTCAACAGAAGCATGTTGGTACAGTGAGAAAACCTTTTAAAATATATATGTATTCCTGCTTAACACACTTCTAACTTGGTCCTGTGCTCTGCTGCCTTGAACCACACCTTTTAGATGCAGGGTCTCCTTTCCAGGAGAGGCCAAAATATTTTCAAGCTCCAAAGTCTTTGAATTATAGAATCCTAATAAGTAGCAGGGACCTTAGAAAGCCTCCATTCCAATGCTCATTTTAATGAGTGAGGCTCAGAGAGTATAAGAACTCACCCAAAGTCACATAGCTGGTTATTAAGACCAGGGCTGCTCCCACTTACTCTGCCATTGCCCCAAGCATTCCTCAGGATTAAACACCTTCAATTTCCAAATGAAATTATCTTCCTCCCCCAAGAGCAAGGGAAACTGTTCTTGGGAGCCTTGGGAGGGGGCCAAGGCAGGTGGGGGCACAAAGTGTATTTCCTATGATAGCTTTCCCATTATTTTCCTCCCTATTGCTCCCCATTCCACATTCTTACTGAAATTCTCTTGAAATATTTAAGGACTGTTAGATGTCTGCAAGCTCTCCGAAGCCTCTAGAGAGAAGAAATGATACAAATCCAACTAAATAAATTCCATCTCAAATGGGAGGATCCCACATTGGGGCAGAAGGCATTGCACGAAGCTTACTCATCCTCTTCGACTGCATCATGACAATATTTATCGAATCACAGAATTTTAAAATATTCAACACTTTCAATCAAAAATGCATGAAATAATAAAGCCAAATGATTATGTGCATCTGGCTAAAATGAACATCTGGTGGAAATTAAGACCATGAGCGTGATTTGGAGAGCCATCTACCTCTGAACAGCATGGCTGAGTTTATTTTTCTAACCTGGCTCAAACCTATAGAGCCATTAGCTGTGTAAGGTACCAGAAGTGATACTTGCAAACGAATCATAGATGTTAAAATGTCATTTGTCCTTGGCTTTCATAATAGCAACCGTTACGGGTATGAAGTAATTGCAAAATAAACAAATGTTGCTAATCTTGTGACCATCCTGTCCGTGGGAATCTGAAATCGCAGCTTAAAAATATTTTCCTAAGAAAATCTACATGAAACAATACTAAAATTTTCAAAGGTTATTTTACCCTTCATTGCTAACTTCTGAATTCAACATCTTTTAAGGTGAAATTCAACGGCTTTCCTATGTCCATTTTGGCTGGAGTGGCTGTTTTGTTGAACGTGTGATATGTGTGCAAATGCATGTGTATATTTGAAATTTTTGGTTAAATGGGGTAATATAAGGTAGTGTTTTTCAAACGCAGGAAAAGCCTAGGGCTTAAAATATTTAAAATATTTGGTATCTCAAAAAATATGAAAGTACCAGTATGATTTTTCTGTCCAGTAACAACTCTAGGTCCGAGTCTGTTATTTGCCAACTTTCCTTACTCAGAACATAACTGAAAATCCAGAAACATGAGGCCTTTGATTAACCAAAACAGTTTACAAATTACAGGTGTATTACGTATAAAAGCTCTTTGAGTCTTCACTCAGAAACAAATGGTTCTTTCTTAATGCATTAATTCTATCAATACTGATTATCTAGGATATGGATGCTAACACAGCTGATTGGAAGTGAACAACTCCTCATTAAAGAGAGAAAATACACCATGAGGGCACCTGGGTGGCTCAGTGGGTTAAAGCCTCTGCCTTCAGCTCAGATCATGATCTCAGGGTCCTGGGATCTAGGCCCGCATCGGGCTCCCTGCTCAGCAGGGAACCTGCTTCCTCCTCTCTGCCTACTTGTGATCTCTGTCAAATAAATAAATAAAATCTTTAAAAAAAAAATACACCATGAACCCAAATGAATATATTTCATCTGGAATGGACAATCACATAATTCACTGTAGAGCAGCACAAGAATTTTTACCCGAGCCCTAAGAAGGTAAGCCGGAGCAGTGGGGAGACTGAGTACGGTTTAGAAAATACAGGTGTTAGGAGAGCTCAAGAATACAGCCATCAGTGTGGACCTGAGGTGGGATCCTCATAAAGAGGTACTGGGAGGCAGTGCGATCCAGAGATCACGTGGGGCTGGGAGGGCCACAGAGCCCTGGCTGCTGAGAAGCAAACATGCAGTGAAGAAATAGCTCATCGCCTGAGGTCAAGGGGAGCTTTATTTAGGATGGAGGAAACTTGAGTACGTTTTCAATGTGAGGAGGAGGAGCCAGGAGAAAGGCAGACGTCAGAAGAGAAATGGGGGACGACCAGGTCAGCAAACCGTGGGAAGGACTAACGTGAAAAACGAGGGGTCCAGATTAACCTGGAAGACCACCTCTCCTGCTGGAAGCCCTCAGATCTCCCTCCGACCTGATTGCTTCCTTCTCTGGTTTCACAAGAAGGCAGGTGCAACTCAAAGCCAGTGCTGGCCAGAGGCGTCCAGATCACCCGGGGTGTTCTTTGGGGGCCTACCGAAGACCTACTGAATCAGAATCCGTACACTGACAAGACCTCAAGGGATGTTTATTACAGCTGAGAAGCACTCGTTTCAAGCAGGGATTATGGAGCTGGGCATCAAAATCCAAAAGACTTGTTCAAATCCAGCTCTACCCTGACCCCATGGTATGTGCCTTCGGGCCTCTTGAAACCTCAATTTTTGGGGCACCTGGGTGGCTCAGTGGGTTAAGCCTCTGCCTTCGGCTCAGGTCATGATCTCAGGGTCCTGGGATCGAGCCCCACATCCAGCTCTCTGCTCAGCAGGGAACCTGCTTCCCCTTCTCCCTCTGCCTGCCTCTCTGCCTACTTGTGATCTCTTTCTGTCAAATAAATAAATAAAATCTTTAAAAAAAAAGAAAAGAAACCTCAATTTTTTTCCCCTGTAGAATAAGGATAATGATAGTCATATTTCTTAGGGACCGCTGTACAAACTGAATGAGATAATGCAGGTAAAGTGGTTGGCAGTGAGCATGGATGGCACGTTACTAGTGTTTGTCCCTTCCAGCCTACTTGGTTTTTTGTTTAAGATTTTTTCATTTTTATTTATTTGTCAGAGAGTGAGAGAGAGCACAAGCAGGGGGAGTGCAGGCAGGCAGAGGGAGAAGCAGGCTCCCCACTGAGCAAGGAGCCGGATGCAGGACTCAACCCCAGGACGTTGGGATCACGACCTGAGCCAAAGGTGGACACTTAACCAACTGAGCCACCCAGGCGCGCCGCCCCCCCTTCCAGCCTACTTGTATAACAGCTTCGTTAAGCCCCTGCCTGAACCCCTCTAGGAAATGACTTCACTAAGGAAGGGAATGAGCTTCATCACCTTCATCCAACAGCATCCAACTCTGAGACCCGCACACAGATGTGTAATATTGAAGCGAAGCATTCCATACATACATGCTGAAATGAATCCAGCACCATGACACGGGTAAACCAACTGTCCCAAGGCAAATATTAAAGCTCTTTCTTTGACCGTATTTATACAAAAGTCAGTTTGAAATGGGTTATGAACTTCTTTGGGATTAAAGGATCATCTTTTAGAAGAGAATAAGCAAGTTACGAGGCAAAATAAATTCTTCTTTCAAAACCTCCTGCAACTAGGAGTATCCATGAGACAGTGAGTCTCTGAACCAGACATCAGGGTGCTGCATTCTGGTCCAAGGTCAGCAGGGCAAACCACCCTGAGATGCTGCATCTAAGGGATACAGTTTAATGTACGTAAGAAGAGTACATAAGTCAAAGCACACCACTAGAGGAGTTTCTTCATTTTAGGCAAGGCTCCAATAATGAAGTGGCTGACTTCATCGAATGCACCGTAATTTCCTGTGTTGGCAAAGTACATGTACATAAACCCCATCACAATTGTACTAGTAAGACAAATCTGCTTGCATTATTAGATATGGAAGGAAAAAAAACAAAACTATTGCACAGAACACCCATTTCTGTAGAGAATAACAATGGCAAAAGCCTTTCATTGACAGTTGAATTTTGATGTGAAGAAGCCACAAGTCATTCCAATGCATTCAATTCAATTAACTCACCCACTGGACAATGGGCACTGGGCTAGATCCTGGGGGGCAAGAGCTAGGACCCAGGTGCCTTGTTGGGTAACCCCCTACAGAGGAAGAGGGCACAAGGACACGGAGCCAGGAACCTGCAATAAAGGGGGGAGTCAAGGCCCTGGAGCCCAGAGGCAGATCTGCGGAAACTTCTGGAAAGATCTCATTTGATACCACTTCCCTGGCATGCAAAGGAAGGCAGAACATTTCAGGGAGGGATGCCAGCAAGAGAGTGTCATGAAAGACCCTGAAGGGGAGGCAAAGGAGTCAGACTCTTGCCTTTAATTGGTGGGGAACCATGAAAGGTTCAACTTTTGAGGAGTGACAGGATCAGATCTTGTGTAGGGGGGCATCCTTCTGAGGAGGGACTGAACAGCGGGGAACTTGGGGGCACAGGGACAAGTTAAGGGCAATGCACTTCTCCAGGTAAGAGACAAGGAGGCTTGGGAGAAGGTGACAGGCAGGAGCATCATTTCAGAGTCAGACGTAGGGGCCTTGGTGACCTCTAGGGAGAGGAGTCAAGGGTGACCATGTGGCTTCTGGTTCGGAGTTACAAAATAATGAAGCCCAGAACTACAGGAAAGCTCTAGACTGGGAATTCTCCTGGTCATGGGGAGGCCATGGTGACTGTCACAGTAACGAGTGTCCTAAGGCACCTCTCAGGAAGCCCTACAGTGCAGAGAGGACTTCCTTTGTGCCCCCCCCCCAAAAAAAAACAAGCCTCTGGTGGTTCATCCCCTACAGCAATACGCACAGCCTGTGAGCCTTGAACAGCAGCTGGGAACATCCCCAGAAAGGCCAGTGGCCCTTTCCTTTGGATTCAAATCCTCAGTTAGAGAATTTTAAATGACCCCAGGTGTTAACAAAGCGGTCCATTCTAAATTAAAATTCACAACCTTCTGGAGGCGGGGTTACTGAGAAACAGCAGGTGTCTAAGGTACAAAGAGAGCTGGGTTTGTTGAATGAAAGTGACGCTTTAACCAAATTTTACTTTGAAAGTTAAGCTTCTGGCACCAGAGTTGGTTGATTTCAAAAAAAGTTTTTCCTTGATGGCTAACAAGCCTTGTCCCGGTCTCAACAGAAGGATGCTGATGAGCAGTGTCTCTGCTCCTCTGGCTTACCTCCCCGCGCCCCCTCCCACACGCGCAGCCACATGGATGATACGCTCCCCGCGGGACACCCAGCTGCTGGGTGCCTCAAGAGTTCCCCCTGGTTGCTGAGGAGAAGCCTACATGCCCAGCCCGGAATGGGGGAGAGCTTTTCTCAGCAGGGAACACCACCCCCATTTTGGCCAGAGCCTCGCTTCACCCAAAGGGACAGTCCCACATTACAGGGCATTTCTAATTCTTTTTTTTTTTCTTTTAAAGATTTTATTTATTTCACAGAGGGAGAGAGATCACAAGGAGGCAGAGAGGCAGGCAGAGAGAGAGGAGGAAGCAGGCTCCCCACTGAGCAGAGAGCCCGATGCGGGCCTCGATCCCAGGACCCTGAGATCATGACCTGAGCCGAAAGCAGAGGCTTTAACCCACTGAGCCACCCAGGCGCCCTCTAATTCTTTTTTTTAAAGATTTTATTTATTTATTTGACAGAGAGATTACAAGTAGGCAGAGAGGCAGGCAGAGAGAGGAGGAAGCAGGCTCCCTGCTGAGCAGAGAGCCCGATGAGGGGCTCGATCCCAGAACCCTGAGATCATGACCTGAGCAGAAGGCAAAGGCTTTAGCCCACTGAGCCACCCAGGCACCCCAGCATTTCTAACTCTTAACTACAGTGCCCCAAATGCCAGCCACAGTTATGGGAAGAACCAGAAATGCCCCCAAGCATTTCCAAATGCCCACTAAAGTTGTGGTACTACCTCTGGTTTGAAAACCACAGCAGTATTCACCGATGAAACTCATCTCTATAAATATTCTGTTTTTCTACCTGATAAAAATAATTACTGCTCCTACTGGTCCATCTGATATGGTATTAAAAAGTAGTCTTTTTTTTTTTTTAAAGGAGCAGTATGTCAAGTAATCCATCAGTGTTCTCTAGCTCTTTGCTGTTTTTTAATAGGAGCAAATCACTAAGCAAAATTACAGAGACCACAGACAGCTATCTCTAGGACTTATTAAAAAGGCTAATATGGCATTTTTTTCTTGGATAATTTAATAATGAAATACAGTTCAAAAACCTAGGAACCAAAGCTTGTGGTTTTTTGGGGGTTTTTTGTTTTTTTAATTCTGGAACACCAGAAGTTCTCTAAACCAAGCTTGAAGAATCAGAGTACCAAGGTAAAGATCCCTCAAAACAAAGATTATACTAAAGGATAACCGGCAATTTACATTTCCACGTATATTAATAACAAGAGTGAAATAAAACGTGCCCTTCTGAATTCCAACCCAGACTTGTGATACAAGTATGGAAGTACTCTGTATTGTGGATAGGCTTTTAATTCCAAGGCTTCAAGTGCTCACGTTTAGACAGAATGTATTTACTAAATAATATTCATTGTTAGTACAAACTTCCCTGTAACACAAAGCTCTTTTAAGGAAAAGAAATCCCATCTTTCCCAAACCAAAAAACATGCCCAAGGGTACACAGAGGAGTAACAGTAATAACTAACACACAGTGGCAGGAACATTCCAGGGCTTGAAGTCAGCAAACCTCAGGAAGCATGCTCAGACAGATGGCACTTAACAGACAACTGCATTTAGATTTATAGGAAGATTTTTCACTTACTTCAAATTTCTGTTTAATCGTTGTTCCTCTAAGTTAAAGGGAAGGGGGCAAAAATCACACTGTGATTCCTTATTTTTCTAATTAAAAAATAAACAAAACACGGCTTTGGATGTCCTCACGTAATTTCTCTGCGTCTCCTTTCAACGAACGCTACTTTCAAATTCTAAACAAAAAGCAAAATATCAAAAGTTAGCCCAAGGAACACTGTACAAAATCAAGTATCACAGCGCAAATCAGGCAACGGCATCTATCAGAAGTGATGATTCAGAACAGGATAAATTTAGAACGGTGCTTTCCAAAAGGCAGATGCAGTAAATAGGTGAAGGCTACATCCCAAAAGTTTCTCGGAAAAAAGATCGCCAAAATATTAAAAAGAGTCTTCTTCTCGAAGTTTTCAGTGCCCTGGTATCCTTGACGCTGAACTTCCCCGATCTGGCCTTGGTGTGGCCATCCATTACTGGGTAAATCCACGTGAAACCTGAGGACGCTTCAGCCTTGGAGGGCGCAGTCAGGAGCAGTGGGGCAACTCTACATGGGACGGGCCTTTTATGGCCTGAACTGGAGAGCCCTGATCCCAGCTAATCTACCATAAATAGCTCTTGAAACTCAGAGGAGCCCATCAGCTGTTGCAACAAGCCTGGCCAGCAGCTCCTTCAAATGCAATTAGATCATTCACATTGTCTCTCGGCTTGTTTTATGGAGAAATTAAAAATGCAACGTCGGTCTACTCGACAAGCTGCAACCACAGAGAATTGAGTGGGCAAACGTTTCTTGGGTTCTGATGTTTGCCTTCCGAAGGAGCACACAAACACTGATAAAGCTCAGATACCAAACGCCAGCAAGTAAGTGACAGGCATAGGCACGTATATACCTTAAACGGCACATTATGATGGCCCGGGTCTAGTGACAGGTTCACAAATTGTGTGGACATCTGTGGATTTCTTCCCACTTCCACTAATTGTAGAAAAGGAGCCATCGGAAGAAAGAATGGTGCTGCAAGTATTTTCTCAAAAATGTACCAAGATTTTGTCTTAAAATCAAAGACAACTAGCAAGGTCTACCTTCCCAGGGATCTCGGGTCATTCACCTCACTTATAAACCAGAGGAAATGTAACTACTGAAAAAGGAAAAAAAAAAAAGAAAGAAAGAAAAGAAAAGAAAAAAAAAATAACTACCACGCACAATCACTTCTTAAAAGGCTGTTTACTTTTTAGATATTAAAACTAAATGACCACCCTGCTTACAAAAATACTTACAATTGTAGGTGTCCTTGCTGCTCCCCAAAATAATAAAGTCTAAATTGTTCATCCTGACTTCTATATAAATCAGAAAACCAGAACTCTCTCGGGCGGGAGCAAGGGCTGCAGGCTGCCAGGCCCTGGGCGGTGAGCCTCTGGGGGTGTGGGCTCTCCGACCACCAGCTGCTTCAGACAGCAGAGGCCTCCCAGAGGGAGCAGGATGTGAATTCCTGTTATTAATTAACCCTGCAGGACAATGCCTCCCCGTGAGCAGTCCTGCGGCCAACGAGAAGATGGCAGATAACGCTGGACTGGACGGAGTAATGATTCAGTACCAGCTTCGGGACTATTTGCTCAAGGGTTAAAAATAATCTGTCCAAGCCAAATTGTTTACCCACTTCAAGATGGTAAACAAAACCTCACAGCTTGACTTCTGCTTCCAAATACCAGTCATGGTCATGGCCCTCATCTTCATTTTCCCTTTGACCAATTTTGCTTTTCCTCCACTTAACATTTTATTTTATCTTGTTTTATAGCTTCCCATATGCTGCTTTAAACTCCTCCCCGAGCAAAGCAGGGTAAAAATAAATAAAAACTTACGTAAAATAGACTATCTGGGTGTTTTAAGAAAAGATAGGAGGGGACAATGAATCACTGTTACCACAGTCATGCAGGGTTTTTGTTTTTGTTTTTTCTTCTCCTAAAAAAGATGCTCTCCCAAAACAAACATCTAACTTTTGGATGCTTCTTAAATCGTGGCTCCCTGCTTCCTGTAGCCACCAAACCGGCCTAGATGAATACACTGGAATCAAACAGAATAATTCCTCCCAGCCTCCTTTTGTAGTCTCCCTTTTGTCTGTCCAAACCCCAGTTAATTCTACCTGTGCAATCTGTTTAAACACGTTCCTAAACATTTTTGCTATCTGAACGCAGGTGACCCCCGTGACATGGACTTTTTTCCAGTAAGTGACAGTAATAGGTCTGATGTGCGTGATGTAGTCTGTGAGTAGGTTTCATAATATATCCGTGGAGAAAAAGGAAAATCATTTTTTGAGCTAAAATAAGAACTACACTTATACTAGACATTTCTAAGATAAGCTATTTCATATTAGCTACTGTTTAATGCTAGTATAATAAGAAATGAGTTAGACTACCATTCTTTCTAGTAATTGTCCATTAAATCCGGCTTTCTTGTGCGTTTTACTCTGGCTTTGTGTGCTAATCAAGGAACCATATCTGTTTATGATACTGCTTCTAAGAGAGACGATATTGTGTATCTCTAACACCTATTTTATAATAAATCAACATGTGGAAACCAAAATGAGAAACACCGCAACATTTAGAATCATTCTAAAGAAAATAAACTGTTTAGATATAAACTTAACTAAACATATACAGGAGCTAGATGCTAAAAATTATAAAATGCTGATTAAAAAAAAAACACCCAAAAGAGCAATGTAAATAAACATACACTGTGTTCATGAGTCAACACAGTAAATATGTCAATTCTCCCTAAAACGATATACACATTTAATGCAATTCCTATCAGCATCCCAACAAGGATTTTTGATAGATATAGACAAGCTTATTCTAAAATTTATATACAGAAAATAGAGCTTAGAAGAAAGAGTTAAAACAGGGATGCCTAGGTGGCTCAGTCGTTAAACGTCTGCCTTCGGCTCAGGTCATGATCCCACCGTCCTGGGATCAAGTCCACGTCAGGCTCCCTGCTCTGCGAAAGCCTGTTTCTCCTTCTCCCACTCCCCCTGCTTATGTTCTCTCTCGCTGTGTCTCTGTCAAACAAATAAATTAAAATTTAAAAAAAAAAAAGGAGTTAAAACAATCTTCAAAAAGAATAAAGTCAGAATAATCAATCTATCCCATATTAAGTTCTACTATATAGCTACAGTAATGGAATAAACACCCCAGAAATAGACCCACACAAACACAGCCAACAGATTCTGACAAAAGTTACCTTTTCCACAATCATGTTGGAGCAAGTGGACACCCACTGGCAAAAAGGGCGGAGGGGACAGGGGGATGGAGGGACAGAGGGACGGAAAAGAAAGAAAAGGAAAAAATAATTCTCATACAAAAATTAACTAAAGTGGATCACAAAGTTAAATGTAAAACATAAAACTATAAAAACACAGGAACCAACTACTGACAATCAAAAACCTGGATGAATGTCTAGGAAATTATGCTGAGTAAAAGAAAGCCAATCCCAAAAGTTTATAAGCTGTATGATTCCATTTATATAAATTCCCCAAATGATAACACTGTAGAAATGCAAAACAGGTTAGTGGTTATCAGAAACCAGGGATGGGGCAGTGGGGTGGGGGAGTGGCTATAAAAGGGATCCTGGTCATGGACCCTTCCACTGTCCTATGGACTGTATCATTGCCAGTGTCCTGGTTGTGGTATTATTTCATATTTCACAAGACACAACCATCAGGGGGATAAACTGCATAAAAGGTATATAGGATCTCTCTGTATTATTTCTTTCTCTCTCTCTCTCTCTAAGATTTATTTTAGAGAGATT
Organism: Ailurus styani; assembly: GCA_002007465.1. Lineage (NCBI taxonomy): Eukaryota > Metazoa > Chordata > Mammalia > Carnivora > Ailuridae > Ailurus > Ailurus styani. The sequence continues at coordinate 1,230,139 of LNAC01000400.1, read as the reverse complement.
AAGAGAGAGAGCATGCATGAGGGGGAGAGGGAGGGAGAATCCCAAGCAAACTCCACACTGAGCACGGAGCCTGATGCGGGCGGGGCTTGATCCCATGACCCTGGGATCATAACTGGAATCGAAACCAAGAGTCGGATATTTAACCGACTGTGCCACCCAGGTGCCCCTCTGTATTATTTCTTAAAACTGCATTTGAAACTGTAATTATCTCAAAATTAAAAGTTGAATTAAATATTTTTAAACATTTTTTTAAGGCCTACTTCAAATAAAAGTTCCAAATGCACCCTGTTTATATAAGTGAGCTACTCACTAGATCTGTAATTTACATACTCTATATGGGTTTGCTGGCATCAGTGCCATCTTAAGAAATACAAATTGGTGGGGCACCTGAGTGGCTTAGTCGGTTGAGCCTCCAACTCTTGGTTTCAGCTCAGGTCATGATCTCAGAGTCCTGGGATTGAGCCCCATATTGGGGTCCATGCTCAGTGGGGAGTCGACTTGAGGATTCTTTCTCTCCCTCTCCCTCTGCCCCTCCCCTCTGTGGGGTCTCTCTCTCTCAAATAAATCTTAAAAAAAAAAAAGGAAATTCTAATTGGAGAAGTTTCTTTTTCCCTACAAGAATGGAAGTCATTGACCCAAAGTAAAATATGTGATACAGAAGTAAAGCAAAGGGCGCCTGGGTGGCTCAGTGGGTTAAAGCCTCTGCTTTCGGCTCAGGTCATGATCTCAGGGTCCTGGGATCGAGGCCCGCATCGGGCTCTCTGCTCAGCAGGGAGCCTGCTTCCCCCTCTCTCTCTGCCTGCCTCTCTGCCTCCTTGTGATCTCTCTCCCGCTGTGAAATAAATAAATAAAATCTTTAAAAAAAAAAAAAAAAAAAGAAGTAAAGCAAAGCATTGCTTTTCAATTAAATATGCTTATTTGGCAGGTTTATGATCACCTAAAGAGAATCTCTAATACCTAGGGGCTTCCCAGCAATAAAAGAGGATACTTCCACATAATTTTCAGAAGTTCAAGCCACCGCCCAAGATGATTTCTTTTCAAAACCTGTGTACACTAGAGAATGAGCAAAGAAAACTCTTTAGAAAAGGAGGAGACGGAGTCATCTCAAAATCTAATGCTACTATAAATAGCACAGGAAACAAGTTTTCAAACTCCAGGGTTCTACGGTCTTGAAGTTTTCATTCTTGAAAATAAAAAGGCAAGACACGAGCAACAGGGTGAGCAGGTGGAGAATGTTCCATGTCCCTCATCCCCTCAGACTCGGTAATACCACACCTAGACGCAAACATTGGAAACAGTCCCTCCTGAGGGCCAAACTACCTTCCACTGGACTTTCATTCCAGGAAAGGTTAGCTCAGAGGCATGCCATGTAATGCACAGATGACAAGAGGTGGAACTTCTTTTCAGTTCGTGGAAGGACTGTGTTGCTAGCCTGTGTGCATGCTGTGGCTTGTCTGTCTCCCACCCCAGAGTTCCCTCAGCCCCCCTTCCCCTCTGAGGATTTGCCCGTCTTATTCCTCTTCTCCTTCCACAACCAAGGTCCCCTCTCCCGCAGTCCCAGGGCTCCCTCTTCATTTTGCACCTGGATTCTAGCTCCTTCCACACTCCAGGAATGGCTTCCCCAACAAAGGACCCTCCCAGTGCCCCATCTGGACTTGGCCTCTCTGTTGTCAGACACTTTCTGCCCACTTCCACCTTCACAGAGCATCATTCTTTTAGGAATGTCTTTGACATCACAGTCTGGTCCTTTCCATGCTTTGATGATGACTCTCCTCTGTTGCTTCACTGTCCCTTTTCCCTCCTGCTCCATAACCATCTGTGTGTTGCCCAGGAGGTTGACCCAGGGGTCTTGTCCCTTCCCGCTCCCACTGCACCCACAGAATTCAGGACATGGTGGGGGTCCCCGAGATCAGAATACCAGGCTAGCTTACAGGAACAAGAAGACCAAGACAAATAATTCTGCACTCATCCTCACCCATCACAATTGCTCTCGGGGTGCCCTGGCGGACAGGCTCACACCAGCCCCTCCTCAGGCTCTCAGCCTCCCCCTCTGCGGCCACTTCCCTGTAGGTGCTCTGCCTCTCGGCATGACTGCTGCTGCAAGAGCCTCGGTGAACCCTTCTTCCCTCCCCCACTGACCCCTCCCCGAACCCAATCTCTCTCCTGCTTACCAGCCACTTCTCGCCCAGCCGAAACCTCCTCATTGGCTCTAGCAGCCCTTCTCCTAGGCAGCCAGTGACTTCTCACCGATGGAAGCCCGTGCAACAACTTGTTAAATTAAATATTCTTGAGGAAAACCATCCTTGCACAAGCGTCACTTTCACCCTCTTGCATTTAGGGATTCATCAGCAGGAAGAAAAGGAATCAAGGTACACATAAATACTTTGGAAACTGCGCTTAACCCAGAGATGATCTCCTACAGACCCAGATCTGTGGTGATGTACTTTAACGGATATACTGCTAATAGTTGCATGATGCTTAAGGGGACATTAATGTCTTGCTTCATTAGCAACATCATATCTGTATACATCCAGGAGGTGTGTGACGTGTGTGGATATATTCCAGCATGCGTGTGCTTGAGGAAAACATAAGGTCTAGATTGGCTGACCTGTTGGATAAATTTCCGAGTCCCTAACTTCTGTGACTGGCCCCTTCCTACATCGTGAGCCGTATGTCCCACCACCTTACGCCTGAGTAGGTAACCATGAGAAGCCACACTGACCATCGTTACTGTGTCCAGGCTGTTCCCTCTGCTCAGAGTGCCTTTCCTTCCTTCTCCTTCAGGAGCCCCCTCAGCATCCTTCAAGACTCTGTTGACTTCATTTCTCCCATGAACCCCTTCCTGACATGGTCTATGACTTCCAACCTCTAGACTGTTAGCATCCAGAAGGCAGGAGCTCCGTCTCATCTCTATGTTGCTAGAACTCCATAAATGGGACAAATATTTGCAATATGAAGACTGAAAACCACAGTCAAAATAGCTCATAGTTATAGATTTTTTTTCTCATTTCAGTGCAGTGACAACATTCTCCTCCTCTATTCGGGTTTGACTCTTCAATGCCTAATGTCCCTCCAAAGCTGGAGAGTAACAGAGGAACAAGTTGGCTCCTCAGTTTATAGGCAGCAAATAAAATAGCAAGAGGCAGCACAAACACCTTGCTGGCCACTGTTCCTTCACAGACCTGTACCCCTTGGGCAAAGAATAAAAATAAAATAACCAAAAAACAAAAAATCTATTTCTGAAGTAAGGATGATGTCATCACATTGGCAAAACCATCCACGCAGGCAGAGCAAGGTAACAAAGTTCTCTGTCTAACGGTGTCTGCCTTCTGAAAGGGTCTGCTTTCTAAATGGCACTGAACTTGAATGATCATGAGAAGTACTTTTTCAAGCTGCTCATTTCCAGGGCATGAAAAGACGAAGCAACCAGATTTGGATTCTGCCCTAATTTCCCCTCTAATAGGATCAGAATTGGAACAATTTCATATTTTTGCCCAATTTCGCAGTAAGCTTAGAATTATGACATCAGTGAGTGAAGACAGGGCCGTGCCTTAGTTTCCTAACATCTACAATGATACACCACTAGGAGATCAGATTGTGGCCTTTTGCACAAATAATTTTGTTTGGGTGTTGATTTTTAAAAAGGGGGAAATTATTTTTGGTTAACATTTGTCTTTCAACCACCCTATCTCCCTCCCCCTGATGATCTAAATCAATCAATGACTGAGTATCCGTCTCTCTGTCTCACTCCCTCAAAGCTTGTGGAGAGTTTCACTGGCTTTGGCGGACTGTCTTTCAAGCTCCAAGGTCGTGTGTAGGTCACTGGCTTGAACAACAGATGAGCGAGCCAACTCTTCTCTCCCAGGCTGCTGCTTCAAGACCAAAGGGCGTGGAGTAATACTCAGCATGCACAGAGCTGCTGGCCTCATGGTTAAAATGAAATGTGAGTTTGCCGGGAAGGGGGGGACATGGGTGGGGGGAGCCTGGACCGTGTCTTCTGAGTCCTGGCTCCAGGGACACAGCCTCTTCCATGGTGGAACCAGCATCACACTCCTGGACACCAGGGTCAGAGTTCTGAGAGTATTCAGAGATCTACAAATTGTGACACACTCCTTTTAGGCCAACATCTATCTAAAACTATGGGATCCTGGTCAATGTACCCCATGGCAGAACCTCAGGGGTCACTTCTCAAGTGGAAACATGAGCCCAGAGCTGTACAGCAGATACAGTGAGGACCTCCTATACTAGACCAGAGAAGACCCTAGAGGTTTTTTCCTTTTCGTGTTCCAGTGGGCATCACAAAGCCTAGCACCACAAGTGATTTCCTCTGCTGATCCCAAACACCAAGAGAGACAATTGTTCCTCATGAATGAAAAACACAAAGTACCTATGGTTCTCCTCAAGGAGCACTGTGAAAATTCAAACACCCACACCGTGTTACGAAGGAGAACACCCAGGTGCCAGAGATGCACTGGGGCCCCTTTCTCTGCAGCCATGACCTCCAACCTCCACAGACCATGGAACCCCACACCCCCCGGTTGGAAGCACAAATGCATGTGCATCTCCAGCTCAGTAAGGTTCACATTGTAAAAGCACGTTCTCATTTTCCTCCAGAAACGGTTATAAGGGATGGCTGCACCCTTGGCCAACCCAGAGACGCCTGATAAACCTGGAATAAAGTGGAACCGCAGTACCAATAATTCTGTAAAACTGAACCGCTGTGTGTTGTACCTTAAAATGTGTCTGTGCCTCCAACTGGAGATCCTAAAACCCGGCTCCCTGGCAATCCCAATGGTGACTTCCTACCCTAAGGTTTAGGCACAGACTCTTATTTTAGGGGCAGGAGCTACAAAATTGGGGGGGGGGCGCACCAGCTGAAAACCAGAGTGTGGGAGAGGCGGTAGGGAGTAGGAGTCAATGGAGGGTTGGGGAGCTGAGTCAGGACAATAAGTAATTTCTAGGGTAAGTGGAAGCTACTAAAAACCAAAAAGTTCAAGGGAATACGATGGAAAGCTAGAGGTATCAAACAATGAAGTTTAGCTTCAAGACGCATTTACTTCACTTAGATTTCTCATGTCACCACATCAGGTGAATGTTGGCTTTCAGTCCAGGCACCACAAATCACTGGTTTAGACTAAGACTCCCAGGGTCCCATCCAGTTCCAAAAAAACAGATTCTGTAACTCTGAGGCAAAGCGCCATGTCAGAGCCGCCAAAGAAGAATGGAGAGGATTGAGAGAGAAAAGAAGGACCAAAGAAAGGAAGGGGATCCAGGCAGAGAGAATGTATGTCAACAGGGGGCATTCTGAAGTCAGGGTCACTCCACAGGACTGGAAACAAAGAGAAGACACTTGATTGCAAGGCAGCTCCCCTCCAGGAGGGGCTCGGTCTGCAGCGGCCCGTCCCCTGGCAGCACCAGCAGTCATGGGCTGGCCTCCTTAAACCAGAGCGGACCACATGCTAGCATGCGTGAAGAACTCCCATCAGGGACTCCGCTAAAGATGGTGCAACCTTATCAGCGGGACAGAGCGAAAGGGCCCACGCTCCACAGAGGGAAGAGAGCGCATATACATGCAAACAAGTCTCCAAAGGACCATGCTTGTTTATTTGTACCAGGAGCTCCGAAGGCCTGGCTACAGCATTCTCCAGCCCACATTCCTACCCCCCAGGGCCATGGCCTTGATGAGCTCCATCAAGTCTAAGACCTTTGTTTTCTAAACTGTCATTGACCCCCCCGGTGCCCACGGTTGTGCCTAGGATATAGTTAGTGCTCAATAAATATTTGTTGAAGGGACAGAATCACACATATTTGACAGGGAGAGTGCAAAAACAGAGTTTTTCCCAAAGGTTACTTTACCCCTCATTGGTCCCACTGCCAACCTCTCTACCTCCCCAGTCTGTGATTGTGATTCCTGCTGGCTTTGGATAGACTATTCCACAAATCTGAATGAGTTTACCTCCTCCCCAAATGTTTCTCTGGGCAAGATTTGCCTCATGAACCAGTGCCTGGTGTCAGCAGAGGCCTCCTTGCAAAACTCTCCATGCATTCTGATCTTTGAGGCATGGTATCATGTATGCAAATCCATCATGCCTGGGCCAAGTGCACGCCAAAGCCCCATTTGCAGGCCTTTTTGCAGGTGAACGAACAGACGTGGTAATGAGTCCTGAAGCCAGGATTACCTTCCAGAGTCAGGCTCACAACAGGCCCTCCCTAAATGTTTTCTGATAGTGGCCAAGTAGGCAAGTTCAGTCCTTTCTCCCCAGAAACGTGATACTGCTTTCTATACCAACAAGAATTAATTCAAATCCCTAGGGAACAGCCCAGGATATGAAAACTACAGTAATCTAATCTTGTAGAGGAAGAAGTATGAATCATCATTACACGGTCTGACAAAGAGCAAAATGACTAACCCCAGGCTGGAGCAGAGGTTAGGGTCCATGGTCATGGCTCCTTGTGGGCTAGAACCCAAACGGCAGGACCCACCAGGCCAGCATCAGAGAGGCAACACTGGAGGTTCCATCCCAGAGGCAGAGAAGCAAAGAACGACACTGCTATGTTCCCAGGACCACACTTGAAAGCTTTTTATTCTGAGAAGGCAGAGGAGAGGGACTCTGGAGCCCAGAAACCTTGCATGTTCTATCCTCTGACTCTGGTATAAACTGCTCAGGCTCTGGGGTTTCCTTATAGGCAGGAAGCAAAAGGCCTGCAGAATCATGGCACCTCAATAATGATCAAAAATCCCCTATCGTCCCCAGGGGACAATGACAGGGGATACACAGGACAAGCAGGGTGACAGATCACAACGCCTCGCAGAATGTTCTCCTGCCTGCAGTGGAAGAAACTACAGTTTTGAAGGGAGGTCTTGGCCTTTTCCTGAAACTTGCAAAAAGAGCACTGAAGCTCCCCATCTTCCATCAAGAAACCACAGCCCCAGTGCGCTGGGGAAGCTGGTCAGGGCGCCCGCAGCCCTGAACCATCCCTGGCGTTCTTGCTTTTTTCTTTTGCACAGCTGTGTTCAATTTTCTGTCCTTGGGGTTTTAAAGGAACATTTATTCTAGGGCTGAGATTCTCAAGTTTTATGGTTATACAACTCCCTCCCAGGGCCAAAGAATGTTTGAAAAGCCTAAACCCAGCAAAGAGAATTAGTAAGAGGATCCAAATGAAAGTGAATATAAAAAGTCAGGACTCCTTCCAATTTACATTCAACCTCTTGCTTAATCGTATTGTACCTTCTGTTGGTCCTTCAAGACAATTTGCTACCTATTTTTCATGCAAATAGGGGGGGGGGGGGGGG
>LNAC01000400.1:1210760-1222607 GCA_002007465.1 Ailurus styani | reverse complement strand
GTGTGTGTGTGTGTGTGGGTGTGTGTGTGTGTGTGTGTGTGTGTGTGTGTGTGTGTGTGTGTGTGTGTGTAAAAGAAACAGAAGACCAAAGGTGAATTTTCGTTCTTCCACGGTTTCTGTTTCCCATGCTATGGCAAATTATATTTTAAACAAGGCCTACATCTTACACTGGGTTTAAGGAAAGATCACAAAAAAGATTTCTTTAGGATTTTTATGTGCTTGTTTTTCCTATTTAGAGAGCTGCATGCCTCCTAGTTTTGGGTAGCCGGACAAGTTTAAGAACTTACATTTTTACTTAAAAAATCAAACTGGTGGCATTTTTCGCTGCAATGCCCTAAGCTACGTACAGTATCAACATCCAAAAATCATTGCTCCCCAACACGCCCCCAAGACAGCATAAGGCCCTCCCCAGCCCATGAAATGCTAAGTTTCTGAATGCAGCCATATAAGGTTGTTTCAGAAATCCAGAAGCCCCTTACCTGTCTTCTTCTGTTCTCTCTTCCTGTCACCTCCATTCCCACATCTCAAAGAAATCTGCCCAAAGTCTCTGTCTACCTCAATTCGCAAACATCACTTTTATGTTTGCCTCCCGGCGTCTCCCAAAAGCTAGTCGCCTATTTCATACGCTCGTCTTATCTGACAAAGCAAAATTCAGGCTTTGGGGCCTGAGGTTTGTGACACAGCACACACCACCCACATTAGAGGCCTGGCTGCCTCCCAAGACAAATAAGACGTTTTTGAGAAACAAAGTAATGTGCACAGATCCACCCTGAGAAGAAAGAAACTGAATCAGTCTTCCTCCATAAAATGATCTGAAATGTGGTCAACAGCACCTGCTTAATACAGCCCAATCCTCCGAAAACAACTAAAAACACTGTAAACTGACCTTGTCTGCCCCGAGTCATGATGATCACTTGAGGTCTGCTTCTCTCAAGAAGCAGTCAGGAGGACAGCAGACCAAACTCTCTCTTTGCAGTCACTCGCTCCTCCTCTTTTTAAAATCAAGATTATCAAAGCGCCTGTCAGGGGCACCTGCGTGGCACAGTCAGTTAAGCGTCCAAGTCTCAGTTTCAGTTCAGGTCCTGATCTCAGGGTCGTGATATTAAGCCCGGAGTCGGGCTCCGTGCTGAGCCCAGAGTCAACGTAAGACTCTCTCTCCCTCTCCCTCTGCCCCTCCCTGCTGCACACACACACGTTCACCCTCTCTAAAATGAATAAATACATCTTAAAGGAAAAAAAAAAGCTTCTGTCAGCACGGCCCTACAAGCAAAAGTATAGGTCGAAGTTCAAATGATTCCTCCCAGATAACCACTCTAATTCTCCCGGTGATTGGAAGTTGCCACAAGTTAGTCAAATCTCTGCACCTGGGTGGGAAGCCAATGAAAAGACAGGCCTGTAAAGTCAGGCTTTCCCTTAAGCCACTGATTTTCTCGTGGAGAACAATCTACTTCTAACCAAGTAGGACCCACCACGATGTTGTTTTCTTATAGTCATAAGTGAAAAACCCTGTGCTCTAGAACAAATTCAGATGTTTCTTTAGGAATAAGAATGTTGGAATGAAAGCAATACTGAAATGTTCTGCCTTCACAATCTCCCAGTGCCTGTCCCCTACATATGCAAACACAACCAAACAATAATGACCATATAAAAGTTTCTTTCAAAAAACCACACGCAGGGGTGTCAGAGAGGTTCAGTCAGTTGAGAGACCAACTCTTGGTTTCCTCTTGGGTCATGATATCAGGGTCATAAAAGCAAACCCCACAATGGGCTCCACGCTCAGTGCAGAGTCTGCTTGGGTTTCCCCCCATCCCTCTCCCTCATACTTGCTCTCTCAAATAAACAGGTAAAATATTTTAAATATAAGTAAATAAATAAATAACCACACACAAAAGTAATCCTTGCAGGAAGCCCTCAATCAGGGCTTGAAAAGTTTTTTGTTTTTGTTTTTGTTTTAATTTTATTTATTTGATAGAGAGACAGCAAGAGAGGGAACACAAGCAGGGGGAGTGGGAGGAGGAGAAGCAGGCTCCCCACTGAGCAGGGAGCCCGATGCGGGGCTTGATCCCAGGACCCTGGGATCATGACCTGAGCCGAAAGCAGACGCTTAATGACTGAGCCACCCAGGCGCCCCGAAAAGTTTTCTAATTTCTAATGTTTTCTAATTTCATGCCAAGCCAGTTAGAACACACTGGATTTCAAATATATAGTTTTCTGTTAGGTCATTTATATTCCACATAAGAAAAGACAGAAATTTGAACTAAGAACACACATGCGTGTGCGCACGCACACACACACACACGCACATACACACACATCTTGTCTCCCATCCAAGTACTAACCAGGCCCGACCCTGCTTAGCTTCCGAGATCAGACGAGATCGGGCGCGTTCAGGGTGGTATGGCCGTAGACTACACACACATCTTGTAAAAGAAAAAACAAGCAGCACCACTTGGACTCATCCGAAATGAACAGTCTATAGTCATGTGCTTAAAACATGATGTTTGTTCAAAACATTTAAGTGGGCTTTATTGCCTAAGAAGCAGCCGGTTTTCTGAAGAGAAGGTGAAGACCGGGTTGTTTCTCAAAGGAGCATGGATCTTAAAAAAGTGCTTTTCCAGAATCTTAACTAATAAAGAAGCATGGAGGAAGAACAGGCTAATGCAGGCGGTAAGACGCATACTCAATGCACTTTTGAGGTTTATGAAACACAACTTTCTCAGGCATTTGTATGGGGACCTTTTGAGAAAGTTACCATGTTTCTCACCACCTCGCATAGTCTCGCCGGCACTGAGCTCCCCCCATGTCCGAAGACACACAAAAAAGCAGTATAGAAACAGCCAGAACCTTCACTGCATCTAAAAGCATGGACTGCCTTTTCTCTCTATTCTGACTTCAAATGATGATTTTTAAACGATTCAATCTAAACTTCAAAAAAGCACATTATTAATAAAATCCTCCTCTCAGGTTTCTCCCAATCGAAATAAAAGAAAATCAAAACCATCAGAGAACAAAGCAAAGAATGACACTCCTCTCCCCCAGCCTAGCACTGCTCTCCTGCCCCACACCACGCTACACATTGGCAGCTTCCTAGATGCAGAATTTGCACCCAAAGTTACTGGCTCCAAGGGAAGAGATGGCCTTCAGACCCTACCAGCACTCTGGGGATTCAGTAGAGCAGGAAAGGATCCCAGAGCAATTTTCACCAGAATGTAGTTCCAGCCAAACTTCTAGAAACAGTTGCCCCACTTCTCTCAACTCTAGCATTTCACATTCCCGCTTCAAACCACGGTTCTGGAGTCTCCCCCACTGAGCTACTCTTGCCAAGGTCATTGACAACATCCATCTTGGCAATTCCAATGGACACTTCCGTCCTCCTCTTCCTGATTTGCCAGTAAGCACCCGCTCTGTGGACACTACCCTCCTTTCACCTGAGCTTCATGACCTCCTACCCCTCTACTTTCCTTCCTCCCTGGCTGACCGCTTCTCAGCTTTCTTTTTGGCTCTCTTCCATCTCATTCTGAGCTTCATTTGTACGTACACACACACACACACACACACACACACACACACACAGAGTTTTCATCCTTTCTCATGGATGTACCTCTCATCTAAATGTTACCTACATTCAGGACTGCTCCTCTGAGTTCCAGATTCACATTCAACTGTCTACCTAAGATCTCTTATGTGGCTATCTACCGGGTACCTCAAACTTAGTATGCCCCTAACAGAACTCTTGATTCTCAAAACTGGCCCTCACCATTCAAACAAAACAGAACCTCCTCCCCAGTTTTGACTCCCTTCAGACGTTGCCAGGGCCAAAATCTGGGAGTCATTCTGAATTCCTCCCTTGGCCTCACTCCCTGTATCTCGACTACCACCAAGTGCTGATGGTTACACCTCTAAGATACATCCCTTTTTACATATACAACAGCTTCATTGAGATATAATTCATGTACCATACAATCCACCAACTTAAGGTGTATAAATTAATGGTTCTAAAATATTTATAGGCTGGTATGACCACTATCAAAGCAATTTTAGATATTTTCCTCACCCCAAAAAGAAACTATGTACCCATTAGTAGTTACTCTCAATTCTCTCCTAGATACTCCAGTGCTAGGCAACCATTAATCTTTCTGTCTCTCTAGATTTGTCTGTTCTAGAACTTTGTCTGTCTCTCTAGATTTGTCTGTTCTAGAACTTTCCATAATAAATGGAATTATGCATTATGGTCTTTGTGTCTGGCTTTTTCCACTTAGCATATTTTCAAGATTCATCCACACTGTAGCGAGTATCAGTACTTCATACTTAAAAGTATACTTTAAATATACTTTAAAGTTGAATAACATCTTATTGCATGGATATACAGTATTTTATTTGTCTGTTCGTTGGTTGACAGACATGGGGTTTTTTCCATCCTTCAGCAGTTATGAATGACATTGCCATGAATATCTGTGTTTTTATATAGACGTACATTTTCATTTACCTTGAAAATATATGCTGGATCATAAGGCAATTTTGTTTAACTGTATGAAGAATTGCCAGACTGTTTTCCAAAGCAAAGATTTTGCATTCTCACCAAGACTGTATGAAAGTTCCAATTTCTCCACATTTTCACCAACACCTGTTACTGTCTTTTCATAGTGGCCATGAAGTAATGTCACATTGTGGTTTTGACTGCATTTCACTAATGGCTAGTGTCGTTGAGAATCTTCACATGTGCTTATTAGCCATTTGCCTATCTTCTTTGGAGAAATGTCTATTCAGATCTTTGCCTATTTTTTAATTTGGTTATCTTTTTATTACTGAGGTATAGGAGTTCTTTCTATACAGTATATATAAGTCCCATATCATATTATATGATTTGCAAACACTTTTTCCCATTCTGTGGGTTGTCTTTTCATTCTCCTGATAGCATCTTTTAATTAATTTTGTTGATGTCCAAGTTGTCTGTTTTTCTTCTTCACTTGTGCTTTTGGTGTTGTATCTCAAAAAAATAAAAATCACTGACTAACCCAAGGTCGTGAAGATTAATACCCATGTTGTCTTCTAAGAGTGTTACAGTTTTAGGTCTTATACTTAGGCCTTTGATCCACTTTGAATTAATTTTTGTATACTGTGTGAGGTAGTGGTCCAACTTTATTCCTTTTCATGTTGACATCTAGCTGTCCCAGACCATTCGTTGAAGAGAATATTTCCCAAAGAATTGTCTTGGCACAATTGTCAAATATCAGTTACCATAAATTTATGGGTTTATTTCTAATCTATAAATTCTATTACAAAATCTATATGTCTATCCTTATTCCAGTCCCACACCAGCCCGATTATTGTGGCTTTATATTAAGTTTTGAAATCAGGAAGGATAAGTCTTCCAATTCTGCTCTTTCAAGATATTTTGGCTATTCCGGATCCCTCAAATTTCTATGTGAATTTTAGGGTCTGTCTGTCAATTTCTGCAAAGAATCCATCTGAGATTTTCATAGAGATTGCACTGAATCTCCAGATCAATTTCAGGAGTACTGCCATTTTAACAATAGTAAGTCTTCAATCCATGGACATGAGATGTTTTATCATTTGTTTAAATGTTCTTTAATTTTTTTCAACAATGTTTTATAGTTTTAAGAGTGTAAATTTTATACTTCTGATTACATTTATTCCTAAGTATTTTTTCATGATATTAGAAGAGGAAATATTTTCTTGTTCATTTCAGACTGTTCACTACAAGTGTATAGCAATAAAACTTATTTTTGTATATTGATCTTATATCCTATAACCTTTCTGAACTTGTTTATTAGTTCTGATAATGTAGTGCATCCCTTAGGAGTTTCCATATCCATGATCATGTCATTTGAAAACAGAGATAGTTTTATTTCTTCCTCTCCAATCTAGGAGCCTTTTATTCCATCTCCTTTCCTAACTGCCCTGGCTAGAATTTCCAGTACAATACTGAACACAAATGATGAGAGTGGACATCCTTGTCTTGTTCCTGGTCTTAGGGGGAAAGCTTTCAGTTATTCATAGTAAGTGTGATGTTAGCTGTGGGTTTCTCATAGATGTCCTTTTCAAGTTGAAGAGCTTCCCTTCAATTCCTACTTTGTTGTGACTGTTTGGTTTGTTGTTGTTGCTGTTTTAATCTTAAAGGGGTGTTGGAATTGTCAAATGCTTTCTCTCCATAAGACATACCTTTTCACACTTAGTGTTTCCTTCTCTATACACTCTCTATACAATCTCCAAAGCTCAGTATTTCTCATCTTTACAGGTCTCTGCTTCAGGATGTCCTGGACCATCATATTCAAAAGTCTCTATCCATCACTATCTCTTCTCTTTATACATGTGGAAGTTGAAAGAGTTTAAGTGTCTTGTTCAAGGTTATACAGTTTGTAAGTGGCAGAGTCAGGTTGAAAACCCAGGTTCCCTAGCTCCCAAGACCATTCTCTTAAACATTTGCTACCATTTGTTACCATATCTATCAGTAACTGCTCTTACTTATTTCTTACCTTATTTGCCAGTCTCATTTATTGATATATTTTCAGTATCTAACACCATGCACGGCTGGTGTTCGTTAAGTATTTAATGAACAAATGGAACACTGGTCTCAAGATGCCCCACAAGAGAGGACTCTGGTAAGTATTGCTGACGATACACACCCATGAGATTCACAGGGCTCCTTTGTTTTCGAGATCCTTCAGTAAGAAAGGTCGTTTAACTTTAACTCAATGTTTGCTAAACTCATTTGAGCACGGACCTATCTTCCCACCACCTCTGTCCCCACTGCATTAATAGTGTAGGGAACTGTGATCCAGGGAACACAATTTGAGAACTATTGCCCCAGAGAGGCAGTCCAGAAAGCACAGTTCCTGGAAGGGTGCTTCTGTTCCCCTTTCTGTGCCCGGCTCTGCTCTCATCTAAAAAGTCTCTCCCTTAGCCTCAGCTCAGCACAAAAAGAAAACCCCAATACTGAGTTTTCCTTTTCTTTCCTGGGGCTCCCAAAGGGCCCATAGGACACTAAGGAGATATAAAGATTTTTCCAACTATCAAAAGGGCTCATCTCCCCTGTATGTTTGTGGTCCTGTAACTTATCACAGAGGGAGCTTTAATTTTCTCAGAGCTCTGGTTTCTTGAATGCGATTCAAACAAATTCACCCTGCATGATGTACTTTAATCTGCATTCTCAGGATGTAGGCAAAGCCAATGATGTGTTAACCACAAAATTGTATTTCTTTCCTAAATACTTACTGTAGTGCTCGCTTCGGCAGCACATATACTAAATACTTACTGTAATGCTGATATTTAAATCATAGCTTCAGATGTAGAACGACTTCAAAATCTTCACATCTCAGCTCTATGTCTTCAAAGTCAACTATTCGAACTCTCTCTGAAAAGGGGGAAAGAAAGAAAAGTTTCAACGTTGAAATATACAAAAGAAAATAGCAAGCAATATAAAACAACCACACATAGGAGCAAAGCAGGATACACTGCTGTGATTAATTTTCTGCTTCTAAAGAGCTCTTACTCTTTCAATTAGTCATCTACATAAGCTACAACAAATTACAGGGGGTGGTTAGAGGACCTTTTAAAATTTTTTTTTTATTTTTTTTTTTAGATTTTATTTATTTATTTGTCACAGAGAGAGAGATTACAAGTCTCATCTCCCCTGTATGTTTGTGGTCCTGTAACTTATCACAGAGGGAGCTTTAATTTTCTCAGAGCTCTGGTTTCTTGAATGCGATTCAAACAAATTCACCCTGCATGATGTACTTTAATCTGCATTCTCAGGATGTAGGCAAAGCCAATGATGTGTTAACCACAAAATTGTATTTCTTTCCTAAATACTTACTGTAATGCTGATATTTAAATCATAGCTTCAGATGTAGAACGACTTCAAAATCTTCACATCTCAGCTCTATGTCTTCAAAGTCAACTATTCGAACTCTCTCTGAAAAGGGGGAAAGAAAGAAAAGTTTCAACGTTGAAATATACAAAAGAAAATAGCAAGCAATATAAAACAACCACACATAGGAGCAAAGCAGGATACACTGCTGTGATTAATTTTCTGCTTCTAAAGAGCTCTTACTCTTTCAATTAGTCATCTACATAAGCTACAACAAATTACAGGGGGTGGTTAGAGGACCTTTTAAAATTTTTTTTTTATTTTTTTTTTAAGATTTTATTTATTTATTTGTCACAGAGAGAGAGATTACAAGTAGGCAGAGAGACAGTGAGAGGAGGAAGCAGGCTCCCTGCTGAGCAGAGAGCCTGATGCGGGCCTCGATCCCAGGACCCTGAGATCATGACCTGAGCCGAAAGCAGAGGCTTTAACCCACTGAGCCACCCAGGCGCCCATGACCTTTTAAAACCTCTTATAAAAATACTCAATAAAAATTTGTTTTCCTTCATCTTAAACCCAGTGAATAAAGTCATTTCTATGCAATGGTTCCCCAAAGCTCTAATTTTTCCAGAGTGACTGAAATTGTATACATTTGTCCTAACGACAAGAATTATCTTGAGTAAATATGAGCACTTTCTAAAATACAAATTTACAACAGATCCAAATAAGGGGATTTGGGAAAGAAGCCTTGTAACAAAGGGAGACTCGAGAAAACAGAGAAGGATGGGTTGGAATTCATCAAGGAGTTGGATATGTATAGCCAGAAGGAACTGACAAAGGCCCAGCTCCTTAGAAAATGAGATACTAAATAAAGAAGTTGGAGACTAGTGTAACTGTTGGGCATCCAGAGTGAGTGACTGGGCTAGAACTTGGCCTATGCCATTAATTTGAGACAGGGAAAATCTTCTACACCTATTTTCCTCACAGGCTTGGGAACGAGGGACAACCCGACTCATACTGGAAGTACAACACAGGACTATGGCATACGTACATTTCCCCGTGTGATTCTCTAGCTGCATGTAATCTGCATACAAGATAACTCGCTTGGTAATAGTTCATTCCTTACACCCAAAATGGCTGCCTGCCTGTGTGGCATCCCAATGACTCAGCCTGGGAGAGGGATACCAAACACAAGCAAGGCTTCAGCCCTGAGACCCCAGACGAAAGAGGAAAGCCCCTCAATTTATTAGGTGGTTAGCGGTCAGTGTTAGTGGTAAAACAGCATTGGCTTCAAAAACATTTTGTTTCAGGCTACTGAGGCACTTCCTCCTAGCTCCTCCCAGTGCCTGTTCAGCACTTCTTTGTGTTACCTTTTGAAAAAGTCATCTTAGCAAAGAGTTCACTCAAGCACAGAAGGCCCTGGATGGGACAGGAGCCAATGACACACTAGCATTGTAAAGGACCAGAGCTGGCTTCGGTCCTTAGTTTTTATAAACATATGGGAGGCATGGTGTCTGATCCTATCTTATTTAACTTGTGTAGAGAGAACAGGGTTCCTCTCCAGAAGCCCATGCTGAGGCAACTCATAAGGCAATCATCTTGTGGTGATGAGCGGGCACAGGGGAGCCAACCCATGTGAAGTTCCTCCAAAGCAAAAAAATATTATTGTCACCCCTGCCCAGTAAAATTCAGACAACTACGAACTCATTACTTAAAGCCACAAAGACGGTTGTGGTAAACACAGAAAAACTATGGGGTTTAAGTAGACTGTTTTTTGTGCCAAAAAAAAAAAAATCTTTTTCCCTCCTCCCCCACAAATCTGTTTATTACTAAAAAGCTTTGGAGCCTTGTGAACTGGGCTAGACCAATTTAAGCCTGCCTTTCCCCCAGGGCCCCTCCTTAGTATACTCAACTGAGGAAGAATTTGCCTGCTTTTGAAAAGGAGACCCACTTTCTGTACTGGCCACAGAGGAATGAAAAATGAAATTATTCCAAAGGAAAAGGGCCAAGAGAACCAAAAGAAGCCAAGAGGTAAAGGCAGGAGGAGAAATCCTCATCTCAATCTTAGAGAGCTCTACTCTGCCCAGACTCCCATGTCTGTTCTGTCCTTGGCCCATGTCCCTCCAGCGCCCTGTAGAGCAGGTCTTCTCAAGCTTGAGTGTACAAAAAGGGTCCCCTTGGAACTCTACAACTGCAGTTCAAGAAGAAAGAGAATCTCCCATGAAGATCATGAGACAAAGGACCAAGAAGGAGTTTGAAAGGCCTATACCTGCATCACTAGTTCTAGGAATCTGGTTTGCCCAAAGTCAGAGGGATAGTCGCTAGGCAATAAAACTTCATAATATAGCAACCGACAGGAAAACAAAACAAGAAATCAGCTTTAATGCACTCGCAATAACTTGGGGAAAGAGGAAAACCACAATCAGGAAAGGGTCCAAATTAAGTGACAGCCTGAAGGTTAGTCAATTAGTCAAACCTGCATAACAGCAGCAAAAATTCCAGAGGAAAACAGGGCAATGGGGAAAGGAGAATCAATGTGCAGCAGGAAGAGGCACCCAAGTCAAGGTCTTAACTCGTCTTGCCAGGGCTCGCTCCATCCTTCTGAAGTATTCCTTCCCGGTCAAAAACAAACTTTCATCTGGCTTTCAGATGATTATCAACCCCTGTGCAAAAAAACTTCTCACATGACTTTGTGACTAATTCTCGACCAAATGTATCTGCAGGGAAGATACACCAGAGAAAACCATACTTTTATCTTACATTTCAAGGGAGAGGTTTGACAGAACATGCCGACGGAGGTGTCCACAGTGAAGGATATTTATGGTGAGTTTCATTCACGTACTACTTTACTACAGGTGCCCCAAGGTCCAGAGCATTTAGCAGGGTCTTCCCCTCCCCGCCCCCCCCCCCACCAGGCATCCAATAGTGACTGCCTATTACGGATCCTAGGGATGAGGCTTCCATGAGACCCACTTCCACTCTAGTTACTTTCTGCCATCTTTCTTTTCCTGGATGCCTACAGCAAGAGAAGGAGTTTCTTTAAGATATTTTCAAGAGCAGGGTGTCTGGAGTCTGCTTCAGATTCTCTCTCCCTCTCCCTCCTGCTCACTCTCTCTTTCTGTCTCTCTCAAATAAATAAATACAATCTTTTTAAAAAGATCTTTTCAGAAGCCATGAGCATTTCCTTCTTACCCCCATACAAATCTCAAGATACCTTTCAGGATTCAGCTTAGATGCCTCCCTTTCCATGAGACTCTTCTCCAGCCGTCTTACTCCTTCCTCAGTGAGCTTTCTGTCTCTTCAATTCATGTCAATTATCTAATTATAGATGACCACTATAGTTAATTCCAAACCATCTCGGATTCGATTAGCCAGAGCAGCAATAATATAACAATATAATAATAGTAGTAGTAGTAGTAATAATTGTTATTATTGGAACATTTATAAATAATAAACAAAATTCCTCCTAATCAACAAAACTGTGTACCTATTAGAAAACACCCTCTGACTGGAACTACACAGTAACCTGTAGACTTCACCTCGCGTCTGTAGCTGTGTGGGGACAGTCCCATTCCATCACCCCCCAGATATGTACTTACTATATTGGTGTCTGAAGTGTCATTCTGTTAGCATTAATTCCAGGACTACACAAGTTGATGGAAAAACCATTACTAAGTGACTGGACTGGTCATGTGCAGGAGCCAAGGTTAGAGGCAATTGAGCAATGACAACACGAGGAAGGTGACACGGGAGAGAGGGCAGCAGGGACACTGTGGGGGGAGGGGGATTAACTTCAAAGACCACTGGGCTCACTGAGATGACTTTAGAAAGAAGAAAGGACAGTTATTGAGGACACACTCGGACCATCTAGGTTTCGTTTTAATATTGGGGGCGTACAAAAATCTTGGTGAAAGAACAAATAATAGACCATTTTAATAGTACTAACCATTGGCCCACTTTATTTGTCAAGTAATTTATAAGAGAGTTTGTCATCCTGAACTATTATGTTTGTACTATTT
>LNAC01000400.1:1179475-1210681 GCA_002007465.1 Ailurus styani | reverse complement strand
CCTCTCTGCCTCCTTGTGATCTCTCTCCCGCTGTGAAATAAATAAATAAAATCTTTAAAAAAAAAAAAATTTTTATAAAAAAAAAATAATAGTACTAACCATTGGCCCACTTTATTTGTCAAGTAATTTATAAGAGAGTTTGTCATCCTGAACTATTATGTTTGTACTATTTTTGCACATTAGGATAATAGCCACAGAACAGTGAACGTTTTCCTAAATACTGGATTCTTCACGAACTAAATGTTGGTAGCCTTCGCTGAGTAATGGCACATTAAATGCATCCCAAAGTATAATTCAACTGTAAATATCCTCTTGTAATCCTCTTGACTGAGAGAAATGTCTTTCATATGTTCATGCATTTTTTTCCTCGAAAATGAGACTGTGGGTTTTTATCTTAGTGTTTCATAGGCATGAAGCCAGTGCTCAAACAATAGATTCTGAAAGACTGATAGAGGGACCAGTGGGCATAGGGCAGCTCATTCCCCCCAGGGCAAGGGCCCTGGCAGTCAGCACACCACCAGCTGCAGGAAGATGCTCACCATCAAAATAGCAACTGACGTGGGGACACATGAAGGAGAGGGAGCTAAAAAAAGCATCTCAAACCTCCTCCATGAGAGCCAGAAACTCCACCACCCTGCTGTCCTTAGGGCTCTCTTCCTAGGGGGACACATTTCCCACTTGATGGGCTTTCTGCTGCTACTTCAGTAGGTTTCTTATTACAACATACATCCCATTACAGAAACAGGTCTTAAGAGGGCGTATCAGGTCCTCTTATGTTTCAAACATGCTCCTACAGAACCTTGGGAGGTGTTACTCTTCAAAATCCAAAGGATGTGGGTGTTATCTAAAATCACAGGTGTGAAAATTAAGTTAAGGGGCAGAATTCTCAATTTTACCTTCCATCATGTATTTTTTTCAAAATCTTTGGTGCCTTCTAGTACTTGCCTTGTAGCAACCATAAAATGCATAAACAAGCAGCAAACAAACATTGAAGAAAAACTCAGCTTGCTATTTGATGAACAAATGTACATGTGAATATGACCTTATGCCGTTTATAGCACCCAAATATAGTACTGTGGACCAAATGTTTGTGTCCTCTGAAGTGAATATGTTGAAGTTCTAGTCCCCTAAGGGGATGGTATTTGCTGTTAGGGCCATGGGGAGGTGATTAGGTCATGAAGGTGGAGGCTTTATAATGGGATGACTGTTTTTATAAGAACAAACAGAGAGCTTGCTTCTTCTCTCTGCTCTCCACCATGTGAGAATACAGCAAGAAGGTAGCTGTCTGCAAATCAGGAAGAGGGCCCGCGCAAGGCACTGAACCTGCCACCACCTTGATCTTGCTGGCCTCCGAACTGTGAGAAATAAGTGTCTATCATTTAAGACAATCAGTCTACAGTATTCTTGTTGCCAGCCCAAACTAAGATATATAGTAAGAGCCAGCTTTAAATTTAGTAATTAAATATATATGTGTGTACACATGTGTATACATATACCCATAAATATAAATACATATAATTGTGTATATAATGACAAAACACATAACGTGCTAAATTGAAAAACAGAAAAACAGGATGCAACATTTCAATATTCCAAAGTGTGCCTCAAAAAGCACCATGACTTTCTCCAAGGTCCCCAAATCTTTTAACTTCAACAGTCTGAAAACCATCACTTGGGTATGTCCCATAGGCCCTCTAGAGGTACAGCTGCCACAACAAAAAGAGAACTAAGACCGTTCACAGAACCAAGCGCTCACTGTTGCTCCTGTCAAAGGTAAATGGGGGCTTCGCAGCAGATTGCAGTGGGCTCAAAGCAACCACAATATCATGACCCTCCTTTGGACTCCTAGACACTCACAGTCGATCTGTGTGATTCAGCACTTGGTGTAGACAAATATTTTCTATTGCTCTCCACTGACTTCATATGTGCATGTCTTCACAAAAATAAGATTATTATGCTAAGCCTTGCTCTTTTTTTCCTAAAAAAACAACAAACGACAAACACCAAATAAAAAGCCTACTGATATGCAAGCTGCATCTGATAAGAAAAATATGCACTATGGGCTGGAGTTCACTCTCTGTATACTCGGCTTATAACCCCTCATGATGGGGAGGGAAGTGATGGGTCCCGACTTACTCTGGGTCACCGTCTCATCCTGGGTGCATGTCACAATGGTGGGTCTCAAGAGCTTCAGGTATGAGAAGCCCCTTTCTAATGTCCAGTTTTTCTTGTATCCACCCCCTGCCATCAGTTGCATGGTTAATAAGATAATGTCAAAAGGCTACTATGAATGTGTCTCACAGATTTATATCTTATAAGTCACAGCCACTTAGGAGTATTTAAAGTAACGGTGCTTCTGTTAGTGGGAATGCAAATGGGTGCAGCCTCTGTGGGCAACAGTATAGAGGTTCCTCAAAAAATTAAAATTAGAACTACCATATGATCCAGTAACTCCACTACTGGGTATTTACCCAAAGAATGCAAATACACTAATTTGAAAAGACATATGTTCCCCTATGTTTACTGCAGCATTAATGACAATAACCAAAATATGGAAGCAGCCCAAGTGTCCACTGATGGACAAATGGATAAAGACAATGTGGTATATACACACACATATACACACAGAGGAATATCACTCAGCCATAAAAAAGACGAAAACTTGCCTTTTGCAACACCATGGATGTCTCTAGACAGTTTAATCCTGAGTGTAATAAGTCAGAGAAAGACATGCCATATGATTTTACTCATATGTGGATTTTAGGAAACAAAACAAAGAAAGACACAGAGAGAGAGTGAGAGAGAGTGAAAGAGAGAGAGAGAGAGAGAGCAATCAAAAAACAGACTCTTAACTATGGAGAACAAAGCGATGGTTTCCAGAGGGGAGGTGGGTGGGAGGATCGGTGAAATAGGTGATGGGGATATGGTCACAATTATCTTGACTGACAAGCACGATTAAAGTATAGAATTGTTGAATCACTATACCACATACCTGAACCAATATAACAATGTATGTTAAGTACACTGGATTTAAAATATAAACACATACATACATACATACATACACACATCAATTAAGAGTGCACATGTGAGGCATGACGTAGCCCACAGACAATGCTTACAATGACATAAATTCCTTCACCCCCTGTGTTAAGTCTGAAGTTCATGAGCAAAGCAGGGCTCTTTCAGACCTGGGCACACACCTGGGCAGACTTAACCAGTCCCCGAGTGGGCATGGATGGACCTGCTTGCTGACCAGTGTGCATGCTCACTGGTCCCCAGAACCACCTGCTCTGGCCCTGCGGTGTGGCCCCCAAACACAGAGGCAATATAGTGGACTCCCACAAACCCCAGGCCCCAAATGGGAAAGCCAGGTCAGGTCTGCTCCTTGGAGAGATGTCCACTATTAGGAAACACCAGGGGAGACGTCGCTCAGCAGTGCTAAAAGAAACCATTTTATTTTAAAAACATTTATTCATTTACTTGAGAGAGAGAGAGAGCATGAGCAGGAGAGGCAGAGAGAGAAGGAGAGAGAATCTCAAGCACACTGCACTAAGAAGGCAGAGCCCAACGCGGGGTTCGATCTCACAACCCTGAGATCATGACCTGAGCAGAAACCAAGAGTCAGTTACTTAATGACTGCACCACCCAGGCACCCCTAAAAGAAACCATTTATGAAGGGAGATAGCAACCAAAAGAATTAGGAAGAGAGAGAGGACTATCTTGTGCTGGAACTTCTAACTGACCAAACTGTGGTGGGCTCAACCCTTCCAACGGAGGAAGCAGGGACATCATGTCTGATGGAGGAGGACAGCATACTTGAGAAATCACAACTTCCTCCTAAGCCTCCAAAAGTAAAATTAGCAAGCTAGACCAGAGAACTGACACCACTTAAAAATGTGACCTGAGTCAACATACACAAGTATAAATCCCACATGTGAGGATAATTAGCAACTGGGTATTACTCCACACGATGTCCGAAAACTCTGGTCCTCACTGTTAACAGAATTTTAATCATTCTTTGAACAGTATCCCATATCTAAAAACTGTGAAAGTGTGATAAGTGTGTCAGAAACACCCATTTTCAGAGTACTGGTAGGGGGGACATTTAGTTAATAACATTGACAGCAGCAACTAATACTCATAGAGCATTCAGTATTTACTAGACACTGTTCTGAGCACTATCTCTATATTAAGCACTTCATCACCACTACCAGCTTCTATTAGTATCCCCATTCTACAGATCAAGAAACTAAGGAGTAGAAAGATGGTCCAAGGCCGCACAGGTGGCTAATCGCATTTTTGGCTCCAGAGTCTACACTCTTACTCACTAGGCTATGCTGCATCCCTGATCAAAAAATAATTTAAAAGCCTTAAGAGAGATAAAAACCTTTCACAAGATTCTACCCACTCCATGGTCAGTATCTCCATGATAAATCTAACAGTAGAAATCTAATAGTAGAATCTAATAGCAGAAATTACTATAAATATTACTAGAAATATAACATAAATTATTCTAAAAACTTCAATAACAGATTAGTTTCTGACTTCTCTACTTAACAGCAAAACAGATCTTCACCACTGTGAACGTCCAAGCACGTGTCTGTATCCCACACCTGGTGGGTGACATCTTATTGCCAGAAGAGAAACCAAAGGACACTCTCCCCAGATCTTGGGATAGGGTTCAACCTGTCCTGCGGCATCTGTCCTGCAGACACCCTGCTACACTTGCACCAAGGTCCTACGAAGAGTGCTCAGTACCCTTGAGATCAGTTTAATTTGGTTTACGACAATCCAATCAGACAGATGCGAACTTAGCAGCTACTGAATATAAGGCCCTGTGTTGTGTGCGAAGAAGAAAAAAAAAGAAAAAAACTCATGCAAGAGTGAAGAACTGAAAGACTGTTAAATAAAAATAAATTAAAGGTCCAAGTAGAAGAGATTGGAATACAAAATTGAAAGGATATAAAGGGAAGGGATAAAACCTAAGGTCCTTCTTCAAGGAAGAAACCCACTCGGGCATTAGCACCTGACACTGAAAAAGCAGCTCATGAAACCCTCCCACCGAGTGGTGGGAAGAGAAAATGGTACAGCCACTCCGGAGGTCAGTTTGGTTGTTAGTCTTAGTAAGTTTAAACATATAGTTATCATCTGACCCGAGGTATTGATCCAAAAGAAAATGAAAACTTACGATCCCATAAAAACCCGTACATGAATGTCATTGGGAGTTTTATTCATAATTAACCCAAACTGGACACAACCCATGTGTCCTATAATTGGTGTGTGGAGAAGCAAACTTTGTTTACACAAGGGAACACTAGTCGGCAATGAAGGAACAAGTCACTGAACGACGTGGCTGTATTTCAGGTGTCTGAAGCTAAGTGAGAGGAGCCAGACTCAGAAAGCTATAGACCGAATGATTCCATTTCTACGACACTTAGAAAAGGCAGAACTGTAAGGACAGAAAACAGAGCAGGGGTTGCCAGGCGTGAGAAATGAGTGGAGAGACTGATTACAGGGGGGCACGATGGAAATTCAGAGTGAGGGGAATTTATGCTTTCATTATGGTGGTTACACAACTGTACGTACTTATCAAGACACATCACTGTATGCTTTTTAAAAGAGTGAATTTTAGGGCGCCTGGGTGGCTCAGTGGGTTAAGGCCTCTGCTTTCGGCTCAGGTCATGATCTCAGGGTCCTGGGATCGAGGCCCACATCGGGCTCTCTGCTCAGCAGGGAGCCTTCTTCCTCCTCTCCCTGTCTCTCTGCCTGCCTCTCTGCCTACTTGTAATCTCTCTCTCTGTNAAAAAAAAAAAAGAGTGAATTTTAGTGTGTGTATATTACACATCAATAAATCTGACTTAAAAAAAAAAAAAAAACAGCACTTGGCAATTACGCCAGCAAAATTATCTCATGGAATGGGGGCTATTCTTACCTTCTACAAAGTTCTACAAATCATTTATCGAACTTCCTCTATTAACTCCCTCCCCAATTTCTTCTCATAGGATATTTATTAGAAGATTATTGGCTGCTCATTTGTAGGAGAAAAAGCTCCTTTCGGCATATAAAATATCTTAAAATAACCTCTGAGTTTTTAGATAATTATGGGAACTCTCCTATATTAAAAATAGACTTGGGTAAGTGCCTCTTTCTCCTCATGCTAAATATGTGTCTGCTCATCACTGAGGAAAGTAGGCAGGTAAGACTCCCATGGCTCTCTCCATCTACACAGATGGTCACTACAAAACCATTAAATCACCAGGAAGTTCAAGTACTATGTCCCTTACACACTGAACTACACTGAAGGTAAACCAAGGTTTCTGCTAAAATCTTTAGGCAAAAAGTAAATCTAAAATACACCTTGACTTTCATTGCAAACCTTTTGTAAGGTAGGAAAAGCACAAACATCACTGCACTATGAACCACGTAACTGCACTACAGATGCAGACTAAAAATAGTATGCATGATTCTGGTTCTTTCCTTCATTTGATACCCAGCAGATACATCTTGTGCTAGACACATGTGTGCTAGACACGAGAGATACAATGACAAACCAACACCCCCGTCATTACGGAGCTCACGGTCGCCCAGGAGTAATAGACAAATTATAAGGACATGAATGGACAAACAGACAAACTGATCAGCTGATAATACACTGTAGGTTTATAAACACTTGGTGGGGGAAGCAGGGTAAGGGAATGGGGGCTTCTAGTTTAGATAAAGTGAGCAGATATCTCTGCGGAGACCTGGAAGAACTCGGGGAAGCAAGCTGGTGAGCGTGGGGAGGGAGAACGGTCAGGCAGGGGAGAGGGGAACAGAGCAAATCCTCGAGTCTTCAGATGGGAGTGTGAATGGGTGTCCAAGGGACAAGTGAGGTGGCTGGTGAGGCTGGAGTGGGGTGAGGGAGAGGAGGAGTAGCTGGGGAGCCGGCAGGAAATGCTGGTCGGGGACAGCTGGTGCAGATCAGACAGGCCCTGTGCCAAAGAAGGACTTTGGTTTTGTTCAGAGTTACCAGAAGCCACTGTTGGGTGTGGGCAAGGGAGTGACATGATCTTGATTTAGTTTTAAAGATTAACTGTAGTTACACGAAGGAAAATAGGCTCAAGGGGCAGGCAGATGGGGGAAGTGGACCAGAAGAAGCAGCAGGGAGAACCTGACAGGAGGCCACCCCAGCCACCCAGGCAAGAGTCAGCCCTGGACAAGGTGGGGACAGTGGAGGAGGAGAGAAGGAACCAAATGGGCAACCAGGAGCATGACGTGCCACCGACCAAGACACAAGGTGCCAAGACAGTGCAGATTCATTCTATACTCAGGAGCAGCCAAGCGAGTCCATAGAAAATGTATATTACATTCCTACCAGGGAGTGAGAGAGATGAATTCAGATAAAGGAAAGGTGACTTTGACCCAAAGACCTTTAGTCCCTAAGATTTCAAAAGCTTTACTGGGTAAGAGTTAACTCAGGACCAGTTTAGATATTAATTTTATCTTGCAACAGCAACCCCACTGACTAGGCTATTTACTATATACAGCTAAGAAATGGATTTCTGTAAGAAACTATATATTCCATTAGTGAACTTTCCAGGAAACAAAGATTTCCAGCGAAGCTAATAAAAACTTCAAAGCTTTATCAAATATATGTACAATGCTTTGAAGAGCCCCTGTATCTAATCCTTACTAAAAGAAAAGAATGTCAGCCAGATTGAAGAATATGGTAACTCTTTACTGCATTCACAGCATAAAAGAGCTCTGTCCAATGGGAAACAGAAGTCAAATTAGAAGATTCTAATTGGTTTACATGTTAAGGCCTTTTATATAAACAGTTTGCTTGATATAACCCACATGAAAGCATTTATCTGCTTCACAGATTATGTTCTTCAGCTGCCCCAAGATTTCTCTCTTTTTTAAAAGATTATTATTTATTTATTTATTTGAGAGAGAGAGAGAAAAAACATGATCAGGGGAGAGGAGCAGACCCCCACTGAGCAGGGAGTCCAATGCAGGGCTCAATCCCGGACCCTGGGATCATGACCTGAGCCGAAGGCAGACACTTAATGGACTGAGCCACCCAGACACCCCTGCCCTAAGAGTTCTATGTTGAGGAAGCTCTTTCTGAGTTTGCCAAAGCTGGATCTAACCTAGGAAGAAGCCAGGAACAGAAATGTACAAGGGGATCAAGGTTTGTGTCCACGAGTTAGAATGAGGGGCCGTGGCAGGAAGGCCAGTGAAGCTCAGCTCTCGCATTATGGGACTCTGTGTATGTCTCAGATCACATCTGTTTCATCCAACACGAGGTTTGTGCCCGAGATCCAAAACACAAGGAAAAGTTTAAATTGTTTTGATTGGCCTAACTGTAGCCTCTAATATACACAACATCTTCTAGGAAGGTATCACGCCCATATTTTCCAACTTTTCCTCCTTCTTACCCCTAATTCAATAGCCCAAAGCCTGATGGGAAACCAGATCAAAACACACTTGGGGACGCTGAGCATGGGAACCTCTGGAGACACCAGGCACAGACATCACTTTCAATCTGTTCCTATTGGTGAGAAAATGTTTCAATGCACTTGGAACCATCCAAGTTTGAAACCATCTTATAAACTTAGTCTGCTTTTGGTTTTTTAAAGGTTTTACTCAACGGAAACGAGCTCCTGAAAGTAACCATAACCTCTTCAGCTTCATCCGTAGCCAAGAGAAAATGTCCTCTTAGGAGGGCCCAGGACAGGGGACTTCATAACTCCCCAGTGTCTCCTCTTGGTAACATTTTGGAAGTCCTTTCATGGTGTTCTAGATCTCTCCCTACATCATTATATCTCTTCGGATATATCCTTGGAAAGACCTGTCCTAAAACAATCCACTGTTTTGCTCTAAAAGATTTTTTTTTTTACTCAAATCTCTGAATTTAGTGACTTTTCCCACAGTATCAGCTCTTAAAGACAGATTTTTTTTTTTTCCTGGCTTTGTTGCTTTAAGATGTCAAGATGTATTCTGCTTTTCTAATCTCGATTTAGGACTTCCTTCACATAGCTCCTCACTGTTACAATAACCAGATGTTTCTGCGTCTTTCCAAAAGACAGCAGTAGTGAGCCTTTAGGACCTACGCTCCCCCCAGGTCATCCGTTCAGATAAGTACCTCATTTCTTCCCAATGGTTCCAGACAAATCTTCTCTATCTTTGTTTTTTAAAATCTCAGAGCTAAAACACACACATA
This sequence comes from Ailurus styani, assembly GCA_002007465.1. NCBI lineage: Eukaryota > Metazoa > Chordata > Mammalia > Carnivora > Ailuridae > Ailurus > Ailurus styani. The sequence goes on along the minus strand of LNAC01000400.1, from coordinate 1,201,473 downwards.
CCCACACAATGTCAAATCCTCTGCCAAGAATGAATTAGTGTGGCTTTCTCTTTGGACTCATCTGTAATGACCTAAAGATGTATTATATCTGGATTCTCAGAGGTCTGCTGAGTATTAACCACAATGATATGAAATGTTAGAAAATTGGGTCAGTCTGTACCTTCATCATTAATCCAGTCTGCTATCACTTCTTGGTGAGATTCTATTAACACAGTCTGAAACTGTCACTGACCCACTTGAGAAACTAATGGAACTTAGAAGCTCCCTCTCTAGAAATATTCCAAAACAAAATGGTGGCTATAACTGCCATTCTAGGACATGAGTTAGCAAACCGCAGCCCATGGACTAGTTTGGGGACACTGCCTATTTTTCTCAGCAAAGTTTTGTTGGAACGCAGCCCTGCTCATTTATTTCCCTATTTCCCTATTATTGATAGCTGTTTCCATGACAGGAACCGATAGAGCCTGAGGTGTTTACTTCTGATTCTGTACAGAAAGCTTGTCCACCTCAGCTTTAAAACCAATGACTTTTAAGACAATGCATGTAAATCCTACCCCATGTGGTGTTGCAAAGTTACTTATCTAGATTATCATTTTCCTCGGTTAAAATTAAATGACAGAGTGACATGCAAAAGTGCCTGTTACAGTGCCTGAGATCCAGCAGGCAATTAATGTATGTCCCCTCTTTCTACTGGCCAACCGCCTCCCAGTCCTTCAGTTCCTGGTTCAAACATCTCCTCCTCGCTGTGGTATTCTCCCCGCAGAGTTGAAAGCTCCCTCCTCTTAGCACCGTAAGTTATTTTAACACTGAGTATCCCATATTCTCGATACTCACTTGCCTTTCTTCCCCATCTAGAATGTGAATTCCTTTGGAGCAAGTGTCATATCTGATTTACCTTTGTTTCTCCAGGGCCTGGCACACAGCAAAATCCTAGCAAAGATTTTTGTCAAAGAGTGGGTAAACAAATAGCAAATCAACACTAGAAATAGTCTTAATTCTAAAAGATGCCATGCAAAGATCATTAATAATATCATTAGAAAATAATACCAAACTCTGGGATGCATGGGTGGCTTAGTTGTTAAGCATCTGCCTTCAGCTCAGGTCATGATCCCAGGGTCCTGGAATTGAGCCCCACATTAGGCTCCCTGCTCCTCGGGAAGCCTGCTTCTCCCTCTCTCACTCCCCCTACTTGTGTTCTCTCTCTTGCTGTGTGTCTCTCTCTGTCAAATAAATAAATAAAATCTTTAAAAATAATAAATAATAACAAACTCTCCAAACTGAGTTTCATAAATAATGAGCACATTTGGGGGGGGGCACGAACATAACGTCACAACATGCTACATATTACAGCAGTTTTACTGAATAGGTAAACACACTCCAGCCATGTGTCAGTACAAAGAAGTCCTAGAATCCAAGAAAGAAATAATGACTCTTGCTTAAATCCAACAACTTAAAAATATATATTGCTACTCAAATGTCTATTTTTTTTAAGATTTTATTTATTTGAGAGAAAGAGAGAGAGAGAAGAGAGCACAAGTGGGCGGAGGGGCACAGGAAGAAGACAAAGGAGGCTCCCCACTGAGCAGGGAGCTTGACTTGGGGCTCAATTCCAGGACCCCGGGATCATGACCTGAGCTGAAGGCAGACTCTTAATCCACTGAGTCACCCAGGTGCCCCTCAAGTCTCTCATCTTTGAATGACAATGTAAAGTATGATTTTCTTTGTCTATAACAAGAGCCTGGATTTAGATTTCTAATATTAGTGATATACTTTAGCGTATAACAATGTCTTTGAAAAGACACTCATTTTGGTTTTTCGTGGTTTTAGTTTAAAAACACCCATTCATTTGAAGATTCATGAGTCAGGCATTGAACTAGGCAGTGAAGATGTAACAGGAAAGAAATAAAATTTTGGCCCTCACTCTAATAAAACAAATGAGCTTAAAGAGATCTTAGAATTAATTTTGACAAGATTCTTCTTTGAGTTACTTATATTCCATAAGTTCTCCATTATATTATATTCCATAAATAACTAAAAGGGTCTCGTGTTTCCAAAATAGAGATGGGTTTCCATATATGATGGTTTCCTGTTACTGCTACAACAAATGACTACATATTTGGTGACTTGAGACAACACAAATTTATTATCTTACAGTTCTAGAGGTTAGAAGCCTAAAGTGGGTCTCATTCAGCTAAAATCAAGGTGTTGGCAGGCCTACATTCCTCTGGGGGCTTTAAGGAAAGAATCCACTTCTTTGCTCACCTGCATTCTTTGGCTTGTGGCCCCTTTCTCCATCTTTAAACAGTAAAGACAGTGCAGAAGTTATCACAGGACCTCACTCTGACACTGATTCTCCTGCCTTCCTCCTTCACTTCAGAGGGCCCTGTGATTACATTGGACCCACCCAGATCACCTACGGTAATCTTCCCATCTCAACATCAGTTGACCAGCAACCTAATTCCTATTTGCGATGTCACCTAACACAGTCACAGCTTCCAGGGATTAGAACTCGAGCCATGATTCTTTAGGAAACCATGAGATTCTTCCCACCACACACTGCTTTTTGGCAGTCAGGTCAATGAGGCCAGGTCACCTGTATGACCCCGTGTGAAACCTGGAGCACCATCACTCCTAGACACCAGTCCTCCCACCTGCACACGGCCTCTGTTCTTCCACGTGAGCCACAGTACAAAGCTGCCATTCCCATTCATCAAACTAGGGTCCATCCACCCTCTCAACTGCTTTAATAATGAAGCTAATGAGTTTTCCCCAGTCTTCCCCACCCGCCCAAATGGAGAGAAAGCCATCCCCTGTCTTCCACCCCTCTGTTCTAGTGAGGGATAAAATCCCCCTTTGCCCATGTGTTACACTAAGATTTGTTAATTATAGTAAAGACATGTTCATCTATGTCCTGTTGCTGCATTATTTCTCTGTTACCTCAACATACATGTATTCCTTCACTGTTCTTAAAGTTCAAAGAACAGTGGGGGCACCTGGGTGGCTCAGTGGGTTAAGCGTCTGCCTTTGGCTCAGGTCATAATCTCAGGGTCCTGGGATCGAGCCCCTCATTGGGCCCCCTGCTCAGTGGGGAGTCTGCTTCTCCCTCTCCCTCTGCCTGTTGCTCCCCCTGCTTGTGCTCTCTCTCTCTCTCTCTCTGTGTCAAATAAGTGAAATATTTTAAAAAAGAAAGTTTAAAGTTCAAAGACCAGCAGGTTGTGTGCTTGTGGATGTATGCATGCGTGTGCATATCTCAAACCCCTTGGGAGCAAAGACTGCCTCACTTGCTCAACACAAATGCTTAGTAGACACTCGTCAGCTTAGCAAAGACTAAGCAGTCGTTGACCATGACAGTAAAAAAACAGACATGTTTCTGGCATCCTGTAGAGATTTCCTGTAGAGATTTCCAGTCATAGAAGGTAAATGGAAAGAACCAGGCAGTGTGGCTGGCTCAAGCAGGGCAAGGGAGGTCATTCTGGGCCCTGAGATGTCACCTTAGGGGGCCACAGCAGCTGGCTCTTCGGACACTGAGCTGCCTTCTGGCTGGTGGGAGTCAGAGCCAGCTCTTCTGTTTTTGACAACAGCATTTGGCCACACAGGGGGCTCCATTCCAACTGGCATCCACCTAGGACGGAGTGCCCATTTGGCTATATGGAGCAGTTTTTCCGACTCTGCTTTCCTATCGGCACACGGTTGTGACCCTCGGGTACTGGAAGCATCTACTGAGAATCAGATCTAGTCACCATCCACTGAGAATCAGATCTAGTCACTTCTACAGGAGTTCATCCCAGGTCATCAGAACCCATTTGTCCACTAGGCTAGAGATCACCTACCTTAAGAATACTTCAGAACAAAGGTTTATAAAATACTTGATCAACTGGGTGTTTAACAATTGCTATTTAACTGTGGTCATTTTGACGATTTCCAAGCTAACCAATGTGAACTTGAGAGACTGAATTGTACTGACCCTCTCTCTATGTGTCTCAGACACCCAATGTCCTATTCCACAAATTCTCCCTCTCCCTTTCTCCCCCCCTCAGCTCAGCTGCCAACCTGAGGAAACAGATGTCAAAAAGTGTGCTCACTTTCCACCCCCTCGGCACTCTCCTAGGCACAAGAAGTAAAAATTGCCAGAAGATTTCCATTTCCCTTGCTCCTCTTCTCTGCCATGCACTGCAAAATCCCCAAAGAAAAGAAAATTCTATCAGGGGAACCAGGCTTGCCCAGCCCCATACGCCACGTGACACCTGGGACACAGTTTCACTGGCTATTTATGGTCAACAGCCCAGATTCCACGAAGACAGAGGGAAAAGAACTTCCCTTCCCATTTCAACAACATTACCGTTGTTAGCTGTGCTCTCGGGTGGAATCCGCCAGAAGCTCAGTCGTGTTGGCTGCCCCCACCCACCTTCATTTCTTAACACTCTACCTTCAATCCAGAGAACCCCAAAACACAAAAGCAAGAAGACACCCTGGAAATCATCCCGCCTTGACCCCTCAGTCTTTGGGAGAAGACGTGCTTCTGAGAAACACGTTAACGCCACTGGAAAGGCTTTAGACTTCATATTGGGACAGACCCCCATCGGAAGCCAGAGCCTACGCCGTACGGAAGACCACGGGTCTAGGATCTTGTTGGGCACCTGCCCTTGAACGTGACAGTCGGGTGCAGGGAAGCTAGAAGAGTTCCATGCAGCACAATGTAGCACACTAACCCAGAGTACACACAACGAGGTTCTATCCCAACAGAAATAATTAAATGCAGTAGAAGTCTCACGAGCTTGGTGAATGGTGAAACCCCAGCACCCTCTTTGCCATCCTTTGCATCTCCTGTTGTTCTCTTTCCGCATTTTGGGATGAAGCGACCGTGAGCTGACTGAACATGAACGCGTGGCCATCCCCTGCCTGTGGGTTTCCTGCAGTGGCCCACGTGTGAAATCAAAAACCCTGGGTTTACAGCTGTTTGTAGGCCACGGAGGGATTCGCTTGCTCTGCTGACTTTTACTGGATTCTCAAATGTAGTGGTGAATACATACCCTCGGGAGCACAGAAACGGCTATTACAGCTGCTGAAGCCATGCTTTAAAAAAGAGTGGTGACCTCGGGGCACCTGGGTGGCTCAGTCGGTTAAGCATCTGCCTTTGGCTCAGGTCATGATCCCAGGGTCCTGGGATCGAGTCCTCGTCAGGCTCCCTGCTCCGCGGGGAGTCTGCTTCCCCTCCTCCCTCTACTCCTCCCCACCACTTGTGCACATGTGCTCTCTCTCTCTCTCTGAATTAAATAAATAAATAAATTTTTAAAAAAAGAAAGAGTGGAGACCTCAATCTACATGTTCTGTTCCTCTCTGCATTCCTAAAAAAGATAGGACTTTTTCATTAAATATTTTGTTAGAAAAATATCAACCTAAAATAAGAAGCATTGAGTATAGGTTGGAAGGTCTAAGGGTGCGTGAGGAGAAAGCCAGACGTTTTCTAAACAACTGTGTGTTGGGTGCAATGCTCCAGGCCAGGGGTCCAGACCCATCTGTTACCTGACAAGATCGGCTTCTAAAATACACAGTCTGACACGTGCTGTAACGTGGGTTTTGTCCCTCTTCCACCTCCAGCAAGTGCACCTGACCCAGCTGGCTTCTTGAAGGAGGCACCTGAACGACCCCTTCAGTGACCAGTCAGGTTTATCCCTGTTGGGAAGGAAGGGGAAATGCACCCCAGGTAGCAGGAGTAGCATGCACAAGGCCACAAGGTAGAAACTAAGCCCGGGATTTCCAGAAGGCAGAGAGTAATTAGGCATCACTAGAACACAGTACAACACGGCGGGGAAGGGAAGCCCATGCAGGCCCTCTACCCCAGGCTGAGACTCTAGACGTTAGAACTGAAGTTACAGCCAAAGATTTCAGCTCTAACCAGTACCCCCAGCCTTTCAGAAGGGTGACAGAGTTCCAGATCAAGAACAGCAAGGCAAGGGGGAGGGATTAGAGGGCGGCTGTTGATGAGGCCCCTGACTGGGCCGGCGTGTCAAGATGCCACCTGCTGGGTTCCCCCACGGGAGCTGTCACAGGGCACGGGCTGAGGGCTGAGAGGGGCGCAGAGCACCACGGGGCTGGAAGGGGGCGAGCTCAGGCGAGCTGGAGCCCGCAGGGAACAGGATTTTGACCAGTAAAACCAGAAAGGGGATGATGGCATGGGGAGAACGGAAGTGGTGGAATCCGCCAGCACGGCCGCAAGAGGACAGGCTGAGGGGGAGACTTCAGGCACATGTGGAGGGCAGGGAAGACAGGGTGGCGCCAAGTGTGTGACACAGAATGACAGCTTCCTAAGCATTTACTGATGGGGTGGTGGACTCTAGCTGCCCCAGCACAAAGCCCGACAGGCAAAGGTGGGGCAATTTCTAAAGTCAGAATGGCGTCCATGCATGTGTGCATGAGAAAGAGAGAGAGAGAGAGAAGAAGAAGAAGAAGAAGAAGAAGAAGAAGAAGAAGAAGAAGAAGAAGAAGATAGGGAGCATAAGTCCACGGCTTCATTAAATGAACATCTCATGGTTGTCTCAAAATCATTCATCAGCTGACCGAAAGGTAACTACTATTGTGCTTCAAAGTTAAAATCCTTGTACCTAAAATTTCCTTTCTGGCTAATTTTGCTCAGCATCAAGGTTCTGGAAAAGTCTGCCTACCTCCTTCTTCCCTAGGATCACCTGGGAGGGGAAGCCAAAAACAAAAACTTACCCTCAGGGCACCTACTCAAAGATATTATTAGATCATCGGAATTGGATTTGACTCTTCCATCAGCCAGACTCCGTAGCTGCTATAAATCAAGTTGTACACTTTGCAATAAAGTGTCTCCTCTGTGTGCTCCTTTGAGCTCATCCATTTATTTCAACAGAAGCAGAGCTCCTTAGACAGGCCAGACTTTCTGCCTCCATGTGACTTACCACACACTTCCTCTCAGACATGACCAGAGGGGAAGACTCAGTTGTGACAACCAGCACACGCCCTTCCTGCTGTCCCCTGACCCCCACCCTGCCAATCAGAGATGTTTCCTGGGAGGGGCGGATGAACCCAACGAGTAAAAAACTCTTGCCACGGACACCAATGCTGGCCTTGGCTTTTGCATTTCTTCCACGATTATTTGGAAAAAATCTTTGATACTTTAAGTAGATAGCTTAACCTATGGTCCTCAATATAGTAACCATACAACACACCCCCTCTCGCCTTCCAGGAGAGAGGACCAAGGGTGGGTTAGGACAGCCCACAAACCACTAGTCAGGAAACACAACCGCTGTGTCAGTCCACCAGGGACTAGTCCTAATCCCAAAGAACTTTCGGTTTGATCAGGGAGATGCACTTATTATATCATTAAGTCAACATTTATCGAACACCTACTGTGTCCCAGGCACTGTTCTAGGCTCTTGGCAGTAAGTAGCCAGTGAAACAAAAATAAATCCTTTGCCTCGTCAAGCCAATATTCCAGTGCTAAGGACACAACTTTTCAATACTAATTAATAAAAGGAACTAAACCAGTGGCATAAGGTAAGGACAACGCGATGCTGCATTTAGGAAGAGGGAGGAGGAAGTGCTTCTTGCTGGAGTAAGGGAGGCTCCGTGACGGAACAGGAGCAATAAAAACTTTGTTAAAACTCAAATATGCCTTTACAGACTCAAGTATGTATTATCNATGCTGCATTTAGGAAGAGGGAGGAGGAAGTGCTTCTTGCTGGAGTAAGGGAGGCTCCGTGACGGAACAGGAGCAATAAAAACTTTGTTAAAACTCAAATATGCCTTTACAGACTCAAGTATGTATTATCATCTCCAGGCAGGGTCAAGGGCCATTCAGAGATATTTTCAAAAAAGGTCACCACATTGTGCTTTATCTCGTGCTTGATGACTATTCTGCTGCTGTCCCCAAGGAATGGTGAGGAAGCTTGGCTATGGTAGGTAGATGCTAGGGCTGCAAGAGTGCCCGAGCAGATGGGGTTCAAAAGTCCTGTTAAGATCCTCCTAACACTCAGGTTTATAATCAACTCACGGTTATCTTATCCCTCCCAACCTAATAAAACGAATACTGCCCGCTTCAGACAGCTTTTTATCGCATTTGCCCCTTGGGTAGCTCCCAGTTACCAGGAGAAATCCCTGATTCACCAGCAGATTCACCGGCACTAAGACCTCCCCTAGGAGCCAAAGGCAGCATGTTCATTGCCTTGCCAGGCCCTCTCCCTCCAAGGCACTCAGTTCTGAAAGCACCCTGAGCACCTCACCACCATGGAAAGCACATCCGCAAAACCATCCCCTCTCCAGACAGCCCTCCAAGAGCAGGAGGGGTAAGAGTGAGCCATTCAGGAAATAGGCTTGAGGATGAGAATTTAGAGAAAGTTACCCCCCAAAGCATAATAAATGCACCAGAAATTCCAGGTGCAATAATCAAGCTGAATATCTTCGCTTTATTTTTTAAATAAGTGAAGAGAAAATAAGCAAAATAAACACTTCACTTCCTTTGGACCATCAAATGCAAGATTGTAGGATCAATCCCTTTTTGGTTTGAATGAGCCTAGAAGACCCTCTTCCCAATTCAGCCAGGCTCCCCTTTCCAAAACGTCCTCGTCAGACAGGTATACAGTTTCTATAGAACTATCTCCTCCATCAGTGAAGATCTTCCTTGGGGCCAAGCAACTTGTTCATTAGATAGTCAAGGGTTTCAAAAATTCTCCAGATGTTTTCTCTCTCTTTTTTTTACAGAGAGCAAGAGGTGGGGCAGAGGGAGAGAATCTTACACAGGCTCACACCCAGTGCAGAGCCCAATGTGGGGCTCGATCTCACAACTGGGAGATCATGACCAAAGTCAAAAACAAGAGTCAGATTATTAGTCGACTTAGCCACCCAGGCGGCCCTCCAGATGTTTCTTTATATCCTCTGGCCCTAGGACCAATATGACTAAAAAAATAGATCAATATGAATTTAAAAATGCCTCCTTTTCAACTGTAAATCCAATAATTTTGAGAAGATAGGATAAATAAAATGAGAACTGGCAAGCAGGAATTGTGATGGTCCCTAAGAACAAAATATGGACTTTGGAAAGATAATCTTTAGGAGACAGTAAATGAGAAAAGAGCCTGAGAGAGAACGAGTGTCATCAGGGTGAGGCCATCACTTGTCACTGGGCTTCAAGGAGCTGGGACTGGGAAAGCAGCTAAGGCAGCTGGTTATTAGGTCTTATCAAATTTATGTGTGATTGAAATGAGTCCCTGTACTTTAGCAAGCATTTGTAACACATCTTGGAAACTCCAACATTCTCTCTCTACTTGTGGGGTGCACAGAATGGCCAAGGGACACATGCATCTAAGAAGAGGAATGAACACTTAGCTGAGTTACACCTTCATCCTCAGGTATGCCTAACTGGAAAAGCGGATTTAAGAAGATTATGCTGAGTTAGTTTTGTTTTGTTTTGTTTTTAAATCACTTATCTAACTCAGAACAATACCAGTTATTATTATTTTTATTCATTATTTATTATTATTTTGTGTGTGTGATAGAAAATACCCACAATTCTCAGTTTCTTGTTTGCTGCTTTTGCAGCTGACCTACACACCAGTACTACAAACACTGTTCTGAGATCATCAATAATGGCGTTTTATTGTGGTACTCAAAACTCAGAAAGATTTCACCATTCCTTCTGGTCTCCAATGTACCTACACTAAGGTTGGGGGGGTAGTTTTAAAAATTATAGGATGCAATTTCCAAAACTGAGAAATATACACACATGAGAGATGGAATAAACCAGTTTGCATTTATATTAATCTCTGAAAATATTGGACCACACCCTACTTTACCAATATCCCTCATTCCCATAGGACCTTGCACAGAAGAATCTGAAATTGACAGTTTCTATAATCCTCTAGGGTTTTTTTTTCTACCTGGTAATTTAAATGATGACCAAAACTGTCTTGACTGAATCTACTTTAAGCTGACTTAACTTGAAATATTTGCCATTAGCCACTGCAAGCAACCATGGTAACCCCAATTACAGCACACAGTTCCCTTTCTTGCCCAATAGCCAGCTCAGTACTGTTGCAAGTCACATCAAGTAAGCATTGCAAACAGTTCACCCACATCTGCAGAGGAAGCAACAACATCCCCAGACCAAAGGAGATCTTACAAGAGCCAATGATGTCTCCTTTATCTTAATAAGAAGGCAGCAAATCGAATTATAACAGACAAACAAGCTATTACCCCCCAAGGCTGCACTGAAAATTTCCCAGATCTGGTAAAATGAAAAGTGCTGTGATTCTTGATACTGTGGGATCGGCTAATTCCGTTTGTGGGTGCTTTACTGCTATGAGCACATCTGCCCCTGGAGACGGTGTCCCCTCCGGTGACAACTGGACAGCCCTGTTCTCTGGACCAGACTGGGTAGAGCTTCGAGAAGCCAGAAGTCACCAACCTTCCCAGGTGATCCAATACGAGGTGTGGAGTGGGGTGGCTACCGCCCCTGCCACAGCCTGGAATCTGAAGATGCCATTCAGAACCCGGGTTTCTGTCTCTTCCACCTGCTTCCTTTATTTCATGCCAGACCTCCCAGGATCTCCGTTTGCCCTGCTTGGCAGCAGGCGAAGACAATGTTTTTCCAGTATTCCATGTTTCACACCAGCCCCTGCTTCACTTAAGCCAGATGCTTTGCCTTAGTTTGTTTCTTCCTGTTTACAGCAGCAGGAAAAGCACGTAGGTACTGAAATGCACACAGAAGTGTGCTACACGTGAGAGAAGGTCTTTTTACCAAACTGTCTACCTGCAGAGATGTCTATGGTGACATGGCCCCAACCCCTCTCTCCCCCGCCCCAAACTCTAGCCTCTGGAGATGCTCAGTTGAGCTCAGTGGTCAGGATATATTTAAGTATATTAACACATTTACTCCATGGACTATCAGGCAGCCATTAGAACAGGAAAATGTGAAAAAAGAGAAATACTGGGCACCTGGGTGGCTCAGTGGGTTAAAGCCTCTGCCTTCGGCTCAGGTCATGATCTCAGGGTCCTGGGATCGAGGCCCGCATCGGGCTCTCTGCTCGGCAGGGAGCCTGCTTCCTCCTCTCTCTCTGCTTGCCTCTCTGCCTACTTGTAATCTCTCTCTCTCTGTGTCATATAAATAAATAAAATCTTAAAAAAAAAAAAGAAAAAAGAGAAATACTAAGATTACAATAGGTGAACACTTAGAAAACTATTGAAAGGAGCAGAATTTCACATTGTTGCTGATCACAAAGTTGCTGATCGCAACTTTACCAAAAGTACGGCTGCATATGGATGTGGCCATGGAAATTATGAAAGTAGAACATACGTACATATATAGTGCAACTAAATGGAAAGAAAAAGACGATCACTGACTATTACATTCTAGGAGTCCATGGGAACAGTGGCATAACTCTTGCCAAGCTGAAAACACCCAACATTTCAGGGGCCCCTGGGTGGCTCAGTCGGTTAAGCAACTGACTCTTCATTTTGGCTCAGGTCATGATCTCAGGGTCCTGGGATGGAGCCCCACATCGGGGTCTCTAAGCTCAGCAGGGAGTTTGCTGGAGACCCTCTCTCTCCTTCTCCCTGTGCCCCTCCCCCCATTCACGTGCACACACTCTTTCTCAAATAAATAATCTGAAAAAAAAAAAACCCTGACACTTTAGAATCACCGAATGCTGTCACTAGAAGGAAACTTCACCCAACCTTCTGATTTTACAGATCAGTAAATTTATAACAAAAGTAATGAAGTGACTTGTGCATTCATCGGCGGGACGGAGATGAGCCCCGGGACCTTCCCACTCATGAATCTGTCCTCTTTTCTACCCAGCACACTGCAAGGGACTCATGCAAATAAATCGGGGATCCTCCTTTTCTTGAGTACTCACCATCTATATCCCTACACGGTTATGAGCTCTTTTAGGGAAGCACGCTTTCCAAACACTAAAATATTTCCTAATAACCAACCATTTTAGGACTTGAGTCCCTGCTCAAAATTCCATCCTCATCCACAGCCTCGTCTACACCTGATCCTGCCTATGAGTGAGCTTCTTGTACCTCCCACCGAAGGACATGCATCCGCTACGAAGGTTGCAAATCTTGCCCCGCAAATACAAAATTTCATGAGGTTAATCAAAATGACAGAAGAGAACTTCCTCAGTCACAGGTACAACAATGGCAAACGGGGACTGAGCAGTTTGAGGAGGAAACAATCATTTCAGAGAAAAATTTTAAGTTGCTGGCAAGATCAGGATTTTAATACAGAGGGAGTTTAATATTAAAGAATCTAAAAGGCCCAAAGGAAAATGACTAAGACCTCAAGTATTTTTGTAAAACTAGCCATCCTGAAGATGTGATGTAAGTGTCAAATGTGATTTAAAAGTACCACCATGTACAGTCATACAATTCTGTCCAAAAATTTATTCCTCTCAAACCACTCAACACTTGAGTTTTGCATTGCTTATTTAAGAGATAGCCATGGTCAAAATGATAATCTAAATTTTGTTGAATATAAACTAAAATAAATCTATTTTCATATTTTTCAGGTTTTTTTTTTTGGTAAAATAGAATCCCAAAGCTTCTTTTCATTAAATTATGAAATTTTGATCCCCACTTAAGTGGATTCACTTTAAATGGCCTTTTTCTGGTTCTAATTATCCTTGGATAACAAGAACCTGCTGTAGAATCTTCAGAAAGAATTTCTTAAATATAAATCAGTAATGTGAAGGATATTTATATCATTTCAAGCCAAGCATACATTTTAGAAGCAGGAAGTTCAGATCCAGAATATGAAATACTAGTGGTCACTGTGTTTTTATTTTGCCCCCTCTCATGAAAAATAAAGCATTTCATGTTTTATTTTATACAAAATAAAAACAAAGATTATAAAATCACCAATGAGCATTGACCACATCCATCTCAATTCTCCTAAAATGTGTGAAAATAAAACAATGTATTTGCCATCCTGCATTAATAATTAAGTTTCTAGTTTTATATCCTATTTTACTTGAACAAAACCATGGAAAAATCTTCAAGTTTCTTAATAGCAGCTGATTTGCATGTCACTATTAGTTCTATCACCTGTAATTATCTGCAGGTCTGCATAATTTGTGGTCCGAACTTCACCTGAGAACAATCAAGTTTGCTGAGTTTTCCTATGTTCAAAATATTTATTATATGAAAATAATTAATATTCAGGGCTAACATTCACTTAGATAATGAAAGCTATTCTAGTCTCATAAAAACATAAGGCTTTATTTTAGAAGCATCAATTATTCAGTAGAACATTTTCTTCTAGAAGAATAAGAAAAGAGAATATTTCTTCCATTAAATAAAATTGCAACATTCTTTAATAGAAAGGTATTTTTTCTTGTACTTTTCAAATCTGTAACAATAGTACAAATCTAAATAATCAATGAGGAACAACTTAAAATATGTGGGATAATAAGTTAAAAATTCACTTGTTAGGGACATTCCAGCTTCTGTGACCAAAATAATAAATAATTTAAGATTCAGTTTGTTTACTAATCTTGTCTCAAAGGTCAAGACCAAGATTATCAATTCCTCAAGTGTGCTTATCTCTCAAATGAGCATAAATGAATGGCTCAGATTAAGATTGTGACTGAAGTTCCTTCCGGGAAGAACAACAAAGTGCCAGCTCCCACAGCCACCAGAGTCCGAAGAGGAAAGATGTGGAAAGCCGGTCATGCTCTACTGGAGACACACAAATTATGTCATGACTGTGATCTAAGAATATGAAGAGTAAGCTCCAAATCACCTCTCAAATATCTGAGACTCCCGTTTCACACATCAGATGAGCCTTCGGCTGTGGTCCCCTGACAGGAATGGAGGGGACGAGCAGCGGGAGGAGTGTCAGCAAACATACAACAGGAAATTCAAGGGCCAGAGGAGTCCTTGCTCTAGTTCACTCGGGCAAGTTACTCTCAATGTTCGGGAAGAACTTCAGTTGTTCTACGGGTCTAAAAGGAAGGTTAGGGGTGGGGGGAGCTTGTGCAGGGAAGCTTGATCAAATCACAGAAAACAAGACACCATGAATTTGGCTCCTTAATTTTGCCAGCTCCCTCGGAGCCAGATGTTCATCAACATTAAGGCTGCCTTTAAAAGGAAGTATATTATTAGACTTACTATCAGCCTAAGAGATGATGTGATTAAGATGAGAAGAAACCAGACTCCCTCTCCCCTGCTCTGCTGGGCAGTCTTCCAGACACAAGGGAGACAGAGCCTTCCTGACCATGGAAGCAGGTGGGCTCAGGAATCTGCCAGACGTGCTCAGCCGCTTCCCAACTAGGACAAGTCACTCACTTCTCCAAACCGGTTTATTCTTCGGTAAAATGGGTATAGGAACAAACTCATAAGATTCTTACATCATTAAGCGTCAAACATGCAACACAGTGCTTGTCATAAACAAACGTCCGGATGGTTAGTTATCATTTTTTTCTGCTACGTACAGAGTACAGTAACTTTCTACTTTTGCTGAAATTTGGGGTAAAGCTGCATTAGAACTTTTCCCTAATTAGAGCTGATCCTTTCCACCTAGAACTGTGATGAGAAATTTTTTTTCTGTGAAAATATAGAAAACATAATACTTCAGGATATAGCATTCCAAAGTCCTTTTTCCTAACAGCTACTCCAGAATAGATATGAGCCACAGGGTTTGGCTTTAATGATTACTAACACTGACATAGTGCCAGGCACTCAAAGTGTTTTCCATATGTTAACTCACTTAAAATTCATTTAAAAATTCATTTAAAATTGAATTCGTTGAATTCATTTAAAATTCAAAATCGTCTAAGGTAGAACGGTCCTCATCCCCATTTTACAGATCAGGAAACTGAGACACAGAGCTGTTGAGCAACTTGTCCAGGCATCAGAGGCAAGCCGGGATTCCCGTGAGGCAGGGAGGCTCCAGAGTCCACATGGGACGTCTGTTTTGTGTACTTATTTGGGAGATGGGGAGAGCAAATGCAGAGAGGGGAGAAGAAGGGAAAACAAGAAAAAAAGGGGGAAAAAAAAAACCCTTCTAGGATACTCTCTTCTCTCCCAGCACACACACACACATAGACTGAGAAGAAAATTTCAGTTGTGAACACATCGACAAGTCCGATCTCACTGGCTGGTTCTTCAAATAAAAATGCTCAATTTCTTATTAAAAGGGCAGTCTTTTTCTAGAGCTGCTTGGAGAAAAGGGGAGAAGAGGAGCCTGGGCACCCAACGAGAATGGCGTCATGCAGAAGCAAAGAGGAGACCTGGCAGAGCTGTCCTTGGAGAGAAAGGTGATCTAGACTTTGCTGCCTTCTACATGGGGTGAATTCCAGACTTAGCGCCCTCTGTAGGAACCATCACCAAAGTATTCTTCTTAGGTACCTCTTCACACATATGGAGACACATGGGCTTGGGCTGCACAAGTTCATTACCAACATTAATCAAATATTCATTCATCATTCCATATTATTCCCATTTTAGAGGCAAGGCTAAGACATAGAGTGCTTTGCCCGAAGCCACAGAATTATATAATTGGATTTATTATATAATTGGAATTCCAGTTTCTAGATGCTGTGATAGGTTAAGGAGTCCAGCGAGGTCTCTGAAAGACCATTTCCTCTGTCACATAGAGAGACCCTTGAGAGCTGTGATGGGTGACCACTGCACCCAGGCAAGAAGATGTGTACCTGAGTACACAGGATGGGAATAACAAAAATTAATGTATTTACTCTTGTGGTTACATTGCGGCTGCTTTGCAAGTGGTTCCCAAAATACAATTTATTTTTTTAATTTTTTTAAAAGATTTTATTTATTCATGAGAGACAGCATGTGTGCAAGAGAGCACAAGCAGGGGGAGGGGCAGAGGGAGACGCAGGCTCCCCAGAGAGCAGGGAGCCAAATGACTGATGCGGGACAAGATCCCAGGACCCCAAGATCACAACCTGAGCTGAAGGCAGACGCTTAACCAATGGAGCCACCCCGGCGCCCCCCAAAATACAATTTAATGCTTTCTTACTATCACCCAAAGCAAAAAGGAAAACTGAAGAAGAATTTGGAATTTGTGGAAAACCCGGATGTGAGAAATTGACATGCTAACCAATTTGTAATTTGGAAGGGTGAATAACCTTGACGTCTCCCACAAGAAAACCCTGCTGCCTCAATCATCTTTTTCCAAAAAAGGGGTTCTGAAGGAAAATAAATTTTGAAGGAAAATAAATCCCATATTTTGTATTAAAAAAAAGAAGCCTAGGTGGCTAGGTGTAGATGATGGGAAGCTCATTCATCCAAACAAATTAAAAACTGCTTAAAGTTTTCTTTAAGCTCTGTTTCAGAATTGAGAAACGACCTAACGGGAGACAAGGTGGTGCAACTCCATGCCTGATGTGACTGCACCTGTTTAAGCAAAGAAGAGACAGGCCGGCTGAAAAAGCGCCCTCATCAAATGACACCATAAAACTCTGTATTTTAATGTGCCGGAAAGACAAATTTGAACAACTGGTCGACAGGCTGGATTTAACTCGGCCCTTCTCTTTGTCTGATAGCTGAATAAAAGAATGGATTTTAATAATTGAACCACTGCTGCTCAGTCACCGTATTTTTCATGATAACTCAGGACACGCGTAGGCTAAACTGACAAGAGATTCTTTTCAGTAAGATTTGCTAAATTTTTTAGAGGATGGTACTGGCGGAGGGAGGCCGGGGGAGAGACACCGGATGTGAAGTGGGATGGGGCCACATCTCCAGGCAGGACGGTGGGAGGCAGCTCAGGTTCAGGCCCCAGGTCACCTAAGGATCCTCGCAGGCCACGTCATCAGGGCACTACAGGCTGGTAAAAATGGTAAGCGTTGGAAAAAACAAACCCAACAAACCAAACCTGGTTTGGATTCTAAACCCTCCCTTTAGACAAATTTGTGAGGAACTGGAAAGTGATTTTCAAGGCTTAATTAACACCACTGGGCTCTGGCTTACCAAGGTAAGATGAAGGAAGGTAGGTTTCCAAACTCAGGGTGGGATTTGCTATTTTTCTTCAAAAAGAAAAAAGATGATGCAACAAAGAGTAAAAATATAGATGAAGTAAATGAATTCACCTAAAATAAAGAGGGAGGGTGCCTGGGTGGCTCAGTTGTTAAGCATCTGCCTGCTTCTGCCTCTCCCACTCCCCCTGCTTGTGTTCCCTCTCTCGCTGTGTCTCCCTCTGTCAAATAAATAAATAAAATCTTTAAAACTTAATTAATTAATTAATTACATAAAGAGGGGCTCCAAAAACAGGCTTCTTCAGCAGATATTTTGCCAAGACAGATTTGTCCAGTACATAAAACAAAACTGTTGAGATAAAGAGGGAGCTTGAGAGTTAGAGGAAGGCAATGCTCATGAGAACGCTGAGATTCTAGCTTTGTTCATGTGTGATGGAAATTCGTGATGAAACAAAGATTATCACCAGCCAGGTGTTCACTGAGAAAGCCCTTTGGTGAGTATTTCCCCGAAAACACTCTAAGCTACCACGAAATCCCAGGGTCACCCTCTCACCAAGAACACACTTACAAAATCTTTCCACCAACAAGAGCCTGAAAATGTCACAGGAAGAATTCTGGGCATTCCTGCCCTCCCCACCTTAGGGGAATCCCCTCCCACAGCTTATAAAGGAGTGAAGAAAGTCATTTCCTCTCCATTATTTGTGTGGGACACTCTCTGGTGGCTCACCCCTGCCCCCACAACCCCAGGGTAAGTTCTTTCTTCTCGGCCACTCAGGTACTTGAATAAAACCAAGTTTGAGAAGTGCTGAGTTTAGCACAGAACCTCAAGGCGCACCTGACTACTGCCAGGCAGAGGAGGGCAACGAGCAGGGGACACTGTTGGTACCACTACTTCCTGTCGTGCTGACTCCAGGCCTGCACCAGCCTGAACACAAGCCCCTCCCCCCCAACAACAGGAGGCCCAACGGCATGGCCCACCCTCCCCCCACTGCAAGGAGAGGCTGAGCACGGTGCCCCACTCCCCTGTCCACAGCACTGAGCATGTGACCTAGGCCAAAGGAATGCCTTTCCTGAGACCTGATTTAGCAACAGTAGAAAAAAGAGGGTCTCCTTTCTGGCTGGGTCAACGCTGTAAGGGCCACTGTAGCCATCTTTCAGACCCAAGAGAAAAATGAGGCCAATGTACAGAGTACACTCGAGTCCCCATGGAAGCCAGCTTCCCCCCTTGGACTTCCTTAGTAAGTCAACAAATTCTACCTTTGGCTTAAGCTACTTTGAGTTGGGGGGGGCAGAGGAGTCACCCCCAATTTTCCTTAAGAAAACTCTTGCTTTTTTTTTAATAGGAATAAGAAAAACTTTTTATCTAATAATATACTGTTACCATTTCCAGTAAAAAAAAAAAAGATTCCTCATTTGGACAGGAAATAATTTGTCACAAATACATTCATAAAACAGCCACTTACGTTTTGCAGAAAACTGTTCTTACTTGATACATACAATCTTATAAGTAAATGGTTTAATTATAAGGTTCCAAGATATCTTTTAATATACTGTAATGCTCTGATACCTCTGAAGGATCACATCGAATACTTATTAAAGAATTACATCATGTCAGACAGGACATGGTAGCATAAAAAAAAATAAATAACCACCAAAGATGTTTCAGAGAGAACTGTTCCCAGGCTTAAGCCTCATAAAGGTTTGTAGAAAGGACAGAGTAGGTCTTACTCTGCATAAAAGTTCCATCAGAATAAGAAAAGCTACTTAAAGGAAAAACTCCACACCCAACAGCACAACCTAAGGTCTAAACGCAGCATTTCCATGTCCCAGGGGGATGGAAGCCAAAACCCTCCCAGGAGACCAGCAGCGATAGGGATGTTGACTTCCCCACTGCCTGAGACACAAGCTAAGCTCTGGTGGGGTCCACCACGCAGCCCCCCACCACTGCAGGCTGGGGGCTTCTGCACCAGCTCCCCAGGCCACTTGTGAGCCCTAGTCAGAACTGGAAAGTTAGCTCAGGCCACACATTGATAAGGAGGGAATGATCAATGAGGTTATTTCCGTTTCATAAATAAGGCAACCCTGACAGGGAATCAGTTCAAAATCTATTATGGTGACGCAGAAAATACATCCTTAAACCAACAAAGCCCACAGACCTTTGATCTCGAATGACTTCCAAACCCACTGCCTGAGGCTAATCTACTCCCCAAAGGCCTCACCTCCCGATGGAGCTGCCTCTGGGCTGCTCCTCTTCCTGGTACAAACCCCCACCCCCCCAACTTCCTTCCGCCTCACCACTGACTCCCTCTTTTTTGCACATCTGCCTCCCAGGGTGGGCCTCAAATTCTGAAAGAACAGGGATGGAGCCATACTAGCCTCAATTTCTGGCCTGGATTCTAATGGAACTTGACAGGCTGCCTGACAAATATTCATTCAATGGATAAATCGTATTTCCTTTCACTTTGTTGTAAAAACAAACAAAAGGTAGAAAATGATTTAAACACACACACACACACACACACACACACACACACACAAAACCTTGCCTACTAGGATCTCAAGGAAGACATTCTAAAAATGTGAGGGAGCCCAATGCAGCCTGAGGGGCAATATGAAATAATCGAGGCGTTTGTTCTTGATGCGAGAAAGAGAGGGCTTAGTTTTTGATAGAAGGAAACAAATTGTAACTTTAACAGATCCTGATTCTCTCCTCATCTTCATGGTTTTTCATCTGCATTCTTAAATTGCTCTGGGTTCAGTTACTGGAGGTTCCCCCCAACACTGGATTTGAAGGTAACTCAGGTAACTCGGGTCAGCTCGGGGTCAGATACCAGCTAGGGAGAGTGTCACTGCTCTTCCTCTCCACAGGCTGGCGGTGCTGAGAGGGAGCTGTCGCCCTGCGGCCATCTCTGCCACCTGATGTCAGAAACCCGCCTCTTGAAAATCACATCCTCCACCCCACATGCATTCCTTTTCTCCACTCATGTGCTGTCCATTCAGGACAAGTGAAGCGGGGAATGAGCAGGAGGACAGAACACAGGCCCCTCTGTCAGCCAGCCCTCCACTCGCACTCCAGCAGCCCCTGGGGCTCGGGGCTCAGAACAAAGACCCCAGCTCGGGGACGGAGGGGGTGGACAGGTGGGCTCAGGCAGGCCGGCGACTTCTGCTAAGTCAGTGGCCCAAAACCGGTAGAGAAGCACAGCGAGGAATCCCTGCAACACGGGCTGCTTCTCACCCCACCTGGATTCCTCAGTATCCCCAAGAAATCCAGTGGCGGGTAAAGGCAGAGCCCCCTGCTGTGAGAGAACCATCGGGTGTGTTCCAGAACTGTGTATTTACAGCTGTTTCCTGAGTGTTGTGTCACCCCACAGTCACCCCACCCCATGTGTTGCAGCCTAATCCCCGGTGGGACGGTATTCGGGGCCTTTAGAGGGAATTCTTCATAGGGAACCCTCATGAATGGGCTTCGTTCCCTTAAAAAGGAGACCCCAGAGAGCTCCTTCCCCCCTTGTGCCAGGTGAGGGCACAGCAGCAAGACAACCTTCTAGAACAGGAGGAAGTGGGCCGGCACCTGGACCTGGGACTTCCCAGCCTCCAGATCTGCGCGAAATCAAGGTTTGTTATTTAAACCTGTTTAGTCTCTGGGATCGCGTTAGAGCCACCCCAAGAAACCAAGACTTGTATCAACCTCGAAGCGCATTAGTGCATCCTTCCCAGCCTCGCACCCCCAAAAGCGCAACCACTCTTCCTCGGCCAAACCTAAGATTCCCCACAAGGTTTCTCAGTCTGCAGAGCTTACACCTGTGCCTGCATTCACAGCATTTCCCGCGTGTGTTCACCTCGCAACAGAGCGTGCGCTGAAGTGTGACATGAAACAGATTGTCCTACGATACTTTTGAAATGCTCACCCCATGTCTCTCTCACTAGCAGGGATTCCATTTTCTCACACCCTCTTTTTCCCAAAGCATCTGATCTCGGTCTTGTAGCGCAGGTTCTCCATTACCCGTCCACCAAACTCCTTTTAAAGTTTAAATGCTCAGGTTATTGCTCATTTCCCCCATCGTCCCCTTCCTCCGCGACCAAGGCATTCGTATACTGACAAAACTGAAAAGTTAACTACTGCTTACTTTTACTTGAGGGACAGTGGGAAGGATGATCCTCGACCACAAACTCTTCAAATAAGAAAGCCAGGAGAAAAGATGCAAGAAGTAACATTACTCTGGGGATTTCATCATTCGCTCACAAAACACGCTCCGCTTTGGAGGGACAGTGACAAAGGCATCACCTCTGTCCCCAAGGACTCACAATAAACAGAAGAGAGAGGATGTATGAACAGAAAGGCAGACTTTGTGTCCCAGGTGAGCGGTGAAGGTAAATCCACGTGGGCTCTCGCACACGAGGCTGGTGAGGCTGGCAACGCTCCTCCCGGCCCGGCTGCTCGGCCAATGTCAGATTTCAGCTGCAGTTTAAAGCAGGCGTCTCCCCCACCCCCTTTCTCCTCACAGCACACTTCTGAGCATTTGTAATCCTGGGTTTCTTGGTTCCCTGCTCATGTCTGTCTTTCTAGAATGGAAGCTCCATGAAGCAGGCCTATTCTTTGTTCCCCTTTGGACCTAAGTCCCCTGCACAGAAGGTTTGTGTGGACGAATGAATGCCAGGAAGGCCAGTCCCACCACCATGGCCAGAGGTGGACAAAGGCAGAGAAGCTGTCCTACATCAGAGGAAGTTCGTGGGAGCAAACAGCCACCCAGAGGAATAGAAGAGTCAGGCCGACCCCAGTGGTTCATCTTGCTCCCTCCTTTTATTCGCATAAAATGCAGAGAGCGGCTACTTAACAGGGTCATTGCCAATGCCCCTAGCACAGTGCCTGGACTCAGCGCCCGAGCAATTACTGCCACCTCCTCCCCTCTCCTCTTGAGCCAGGTGAGCTGGAGAAAACACACATGAGGAGCATAAAATCCTCCTCAGCACAATCTAATGGGCCCAGGTCACCAAGGAGGGTGGGAACAGAAAGCGGGGCGGGGGGGGGGGGGGCAG
>LNAC01000400.1:1150569-1179367 GCA_002007465.1 Ailurus styani | reverse complement strand
GGGGGGGGGGGGGGGGGGGTGGCAGTGGAAAGGAGGGAGGGGTATTCCATGAACAGACTGTAATCTCCAGCTGACACTGAACTGGGGCAGAACTGGAAGCTGTGGTGCATTCCACACTTAACCCCCCACTGGCCATTCAAGTAATTATTCCATTTCACTGCTCTGTTCATCAGTTCATCATCATTTCTTCCATCAGGGAGGAAAACCCAGAGAGATATAAGACCTAACCTCCAAAAACAAAAGACATGCATAGGTACTTCTCTGGAGTCCTGGGGCAGGAGTAGGGTGCACTACTCTAACTTGTAATACATTTTTAAAAAACAATACCACTCACTTACACACAGATTTTACATTTGAACTGAGATGCCTGCAGTGGATCTGTTTAAACCATGTAAATATGGTGCCAATTTTTAATGTATTATTAACTTTTGAAATGCAAAGGGAGTAGAAATGACAACTCCACAATTTTATTTTTGAATACATGTAATATAAATCACGAAATGTTGGAGTTCTTTGTCCCTGGATATGGGTAATTGAAAGAAAATTGGGGGCGGGGGGAAGGGCATTTTCTCCTTCCATTTGCAACTCTCCCCAAAAGATTGTGCAGTACAAAGATAATGTAGGCTGCATAAATATTCATGGTCAAAAGGAAAAAGGGATGTATGACAGGCTATAAATGTCCCCCCAAAGATATTCATGTCTCAATCCCTAGTACCTGTGAGTGTTATCTAACATGGCAAGGACTTTGCCAACGTGATAAACTTAAGGATCTTGAAATGGGGAAATGATCTTGCATTATTTGGGTGAACCCAACATTATCCCCAGTGTCCTTAAAGGAGGTAGGCCAAGGGAGACTGACTCGAGGAAAACGTGGGGTGACAGTGGGAACATGCATCAGAGTGACATGTTTTGAAAATGGAGCACAAGGCAAGGAATGCAGGCAGACACTAGCAGCTGAAAAAGACAAGGAAACAGATTCCTCCTAGGAGCCTCCAAGAGGCATCTTGATTTCAGCCCCTAAGACTCATTTTGGACTTCTGATTTCCAGGACTATAAGAGAAGAAAGGTATTTACTTTTTTTTAAAGGTTTTTTATTTATTTATTTGACAGAGAGAGATTACAAGCAGGCAGAGAGGCAGGCAGAGAGAGAGGAGGAAGCAGGCTCCCTGCGGAGCAGGGAGCCCCATGGGGGCTCAATCCCAGGACCTTAAGATCATGACCTGAGCCGAAGGCAGAGGCTTTAACCCACTGAGCCACCCAGGCGCCCCAAGAAGAAAACTATTTAAGTCTGTGGCAATTTGTTACAGTGGCAACAATAAACTGTAGTATGATGGTTTGATTAAATTGCTTGATCGTAAAGCTAGCTGAAAATGAATAATTATAAATTCTCATACTCAAACATGTAAACTTCTAAGTCTGACCAAATACGTGCTGCGTGCCTTTTCTCTTTGCAAAAGCTAGAGCTCTGGTTCCATTTCAGACCAAGACCATCCCATCGTTATTATATTCAAGATGGAATGGAAATCCATATTCTCCTTTTATTATTTTATTATGAAAGCATGTTTTCTTGAATCTTACAGCGTGTTTAGTTCTTAGATATAATTCTTATTAGATATTAGGATTCAAAATATCTTTTGGGGGGGGTGACTCAGTTAAGCATCTGCCTCTTGATTTCAGCTCAGGTTGTGATCTCAGGTCCTGAGCTCGAGCCCTCACTGGGCGCCCCGCTCCGCCAGGAGTCAGCTTGAGTGTCTCTCCCAGCTCGAGAGTCCCCACGGCCACTCATGTGTTCTCCCTCTCTCTCTCAAAGAAATAAATCGTCAAGAAATATATCTTTTGGAATTGATGGCGCTATGATTTTAAAGTAGGAATAAAAAACACAGCAATTCATCACACCAAACTTTAAAGAACACAATTTGTCTATGATCTACTCTGTGCCTCAGGCTGTATTTGTTGGCTGAATAATATACACAGACGTTTGAAGGAAAACTCAAAATTAACTAACTTTATTAATTGCATACGCATTGCTTTCTCTCCACTTCCTAGAAACTGTTTCAGTAATAACAAACCAATGTTTGATCAATAAAGAGATGCTTTACTTGAAACAATGGGTAAACATGTTAGCTGCCCCAACTTACCCAGGACCTTAAACTATGATTTATCCCGGAAATATCCGAAGCATTTATAAACAGAATAATAAAGAAGCTAAAGAGAATAGTCCCATATTGCTTAATAAGAGTAATATGTGACAGCTTGAAATTCTAAGAAAGAACAGAGAGAATAAATTCAAGTAACTTTGTAGCAGAGTGCTTGGATTATATACCTTGAGGAGCTCTAGTGATTATAAAAAACTATAAGAAATGGTTACTCTTAGGGGCACCTGGGTGGCTCAGCGGGTTGAACTCTCTGTCTTTGGCTCAGGTCATGATCTCAGGGTCCTGGGATTGAGCCCCGCATCGGGCTCTCTGCTCAGCGGGGAGCCTGCTTCCTCCTCTTTCTCTGCCTGCCTCCTTGCCTACTTGTAATCACTCTCTTTCCCTGTCAAATAAATGAATAAAATCTTAAAAAAAAAATAAAGAAAGAAATGGTTACTCTTACTTGCTAGTCTGCTGGTGGGGGCACCACTGGTGTTGAAATTCAGATGTTCTTTTATGTGTCTGTGAGTAGCATAAAGCAAATACACCTAAACATTCACTTCCTCTAGGTAACCCAGGTTTTGAACACAGGAAAAGGGAGATAGAAAAGCAGAATTAGGGAAATGTGAGGAAGGGCCTGGTGAAGGTGGATTTTAATGGGAGAGTATCGGTATGAATTAATAATTTTTTTCTTAAATTTGTCCTAGACCTGTCTACAGAAAAGGCCTAGAAATAAGAACAGCACATCAGCAAAGAGCACACATGGTACCCAAATCTTGATTTCTAAGCACCATTCCCACGAAAAGAAACCAGACTCCAGAAGAAGTGCCAGGTTCTAAGTTTGTGGCAAGGAAAGCCCGTGAATCTGGAAATTATATCATCCCTTTAAAAATAGAGAGATCTTGGCCGCCTGAGCGGCTCAGTGGGTTAAAGCCGCTGCCTTCGGCTCAGGTCATGATCCCAGGGTCCTGGGATCGAGCCCCGCATCGGGCTCTCTGCTCAGCGGGGAGCCTGCTTCCTCCTCTTTCTCTGCCTGCCTCCTTGCCTACTTGTAATCACTCTCTTTCCCTGTCAAATAAATGAATAAAATCTTAAAAAAAAAATAAAGAAAGAAATGGTTACTCTTACTTGCTAGTCTGCTGGTGGGGGCACCACTGGTGTTGAAATTCAGATGTTCTTTTATGTGTCTGTGAGTAGCATAAAGCAAATACACCTAAACATTCACTTCCTCTAGGTAACCCAGGTTTTGAACACAGGAAAAGGGAGATAGAAAAGCAGAATTAGGGAAATGTGAGGAAGGGCCTGGTGAAGGTGGATTTTAATGGGAGAGTATCGGTATGAATTAATAATTTTTTTCTTAAATTTGTCCTAGACCTGTCTACAGAAAAGGCCTAGAAATAAGAACAGCACATCAGCAAAGAGCACACATGGTACCCAAATCTTGATTTCTAAGCACCATTCCCACGAAAAGAAACCAGACTCCAGAAGAAGTGCCAGGTTCTAAGTTTGTGGCAAGGAAAGCCCGTGAATCTGGAAATTATATCATCCCTTTAAAAATAGAGAGATCTTGGCCGCCTGAGCGGCTCNCCTGGGTGGCTCAGTGGGTTAAAGCCGCTGCCTTCGGCTCAGGTCATGATCCCAGGGTCCTGGGATCGAGGCCCACATCGGGCTCTCTGCTCAGCAGGGAGCCTGCTTCCTCCTCTCTCCTCTCTCTCTGCCTGCCTCTCTGCCTACTTGTAATCTCTCTCTCTGTGTCAAATGAATAAATAAAATCTTTAAAACAAAAAAATAAAAAAATAAAAAATAAAAATAGAGAGATCTTAAGATTTTCACCTAAGCGACCAAACTTGGAGGTACCCAAGGAGGGATGACCTAATTATACTTGCTTCCTGATGCAATTAACTAAGTGCACAACATCACTTCTGGACAAAGGTGTTCAACCTGAATCTAATCATTAGGAAACAAGGAGACAAACCCAGAATGTGGGACATAGATCATGACTACTCATCCAGAGTTTGGAAAGAAAGGACAGTTTCCTGAAAAACAGAAAGTGGCAAAAGCTCTATTCTCAAGCAGCAGAGACTGAAGAAGCATAACCAAAAGAAATGCATGAACACTAACTGGTCAGGGAGAGCATAAAAAGACATTTGGGGACAACTGGAAAAATTTGTAAAGCAGCTGTATGTTAGATAATATTGTTGAATAAGTGTCAATTTCCTGAAGAGTGACACTGGCATTGTGGTTAAGAGGAGACTGTCTTTATTCTTAGGAAATGCCTGACATATTTAAGGGATAGAATTTCATGATACCCGCAACTTATATTCAAATGGCTCTACATGGGAAAAACTGTAGGTAATAATGGATGGTCAGTCTAGGTGAATGAAAAGGATGCGTAAGATTCACTGAACTGTTCTTCCCATTTTTCTGTAGGCTTTAACATTTTCAAAATTTAAAAAGTTGGAAAAAATCCCAAGGAAAGGGAATTTTAAATGTCCTCAAAACCTCAAGTCATTATTTTGTCCTAAATTGATTTCTGCTAATTACCATGTCTGCTTGAAGATATCTATGGTAATGCTAGCTGCAATAGCAGTTGTATTAAATAAAGAATCAAAGAAAGCAGGGCACCTGGGTGGATCAGTCCAATCAGCTCAGGTCATGATCTCAGGGTCTACACTCAGCAGGGAGTCTGCTTGATTCTCTTGCTCCCTCCCCCTCTGCGCCTCCCCCAACTCACACTCCTGTACTCGCTCTCTCTACAGTAAATGAATAAAATCTTTTTTAAAAAAAATAATAAAATAGGGCGCCTGGGTGGCTCAGTGGGTTAAAGCCTCTGCTTTCGGCCCAGGTCATGATCTCAGGGTCCTGGGATCGAGGCCCACATCGGGCTCTCTGCTCAGCAGGGAGCCTGCTTCCCCCTCTCTCTCTCTGCCTGCCTCTCTGCCTCCTTNCCCGCATCGGGCTCTCTGCTCAGCAGGGAGCCTGCTTCCCCCTCTCTCTCTGCCTGCCTCTCTGCCTCCTTGTGATCTCTCTCCCTCTGTGAAATAAATAAATAAAATCTTTAAAAAAAAAAAAAATAATAATAATAAAATAAAGAGTATTTTACAGATTATAAGTGATTTTAAAGTAATAATTAGATGGGTTATGGCCAGTTTAAAATAACGTGGTGTATTTATAAATAATAATAGCCAAAGCCACTGTGCTAAATACTTTTCATGTCTTATGTCACTTAATGCTTGAGATAGATACTATCAACATTCCCACCTTACAGATGCAGAAGTTCAGGCTTAAAATGGTCACATAGCTACTATATTTTCAGGGCTGTGATTTGAACTCAGGTAGTCTGACCCAACTTTTTCAAATGTGTAAACCTGCATCATGAAAGCTGTAATCAGTCATCAGGAAACAAAAGATTTGCACACATTTTGAGAGGATGAATATAACCATAAGAACATGCAACCAGAAAAGAACAGAATGCAGAATGCCTAAAAGGTACAAGATCTGAAAACAAACAAACAAAAAGAGCTACTGGTATTTAAAAATATGGTTGCTAAGTAGAAACCTCAATAGGAGAATTAGAAGTTAAAATTATGGAAATCTCTCAGAACACAGAGCAAAAGGACAAAGATGAAAAATGAAAGAAAAGATAAAAAGACAGAGGATTAATCCAGGAAGCCTAACATCTGACTAACAGAAGTTCTAACGACCACAGAAAAGTGAGGAAAGAAAGGAAAAGAAGCAATGATCAGAGAAATAATATAAGAACACTTCCCAGAGCGGAAGACAGACATGTGTTTAGACCAATATTGTGCAGTTGTCGCTGCATTGCTCAGCCACCCGTCCACCCCATTTCCCTCCTTGATGATACTGGAGCTGGATGTGGGAAAGGTTTCTCCTTTGCCAGCCGACATCGAGCAGGAAGAAGAGGCTTCTCTGTCAGGCACACTCCCGCTGTGCCCAGGGGCCAGAGCACATAGAATGCCCCAGAACATGCACACCAGTGAGTCTCAGTCTGAGCACCTTGCAGGGGGATTCCAGAGTCTGGCAGGCACCCTGCAGGTGGCTTGTTAGTGTCAGCAGCATGCCTGTTAGTGTTCCCCAGTGAGAACTTGCAGGCAGGCACCCAACAAGGCTGGTAGGCACCTGGGGTGGGAGTGGGGGGCTTCCTGCACCTCACCCACCTGCTCTGGTACCAGTGCACCACAAAGCATGCCCTCTCCAAGGGATAACTCTCAGCTTTGGGGAGAGGCGAGGGGCAGGGACTTGCCAATCTGATCCTGCATCAGCCCTAGAGGAAGCAGCTACTCCCTGTGTCTGCCTGTTTTCTTTACTGCTTCTCTTTTCCCCTTAGTAGTTAATCCCCCAACAACCCCTTAGTACTTAATCCCTCACTACTAATTAATAATTGATTATATTTCCCCTGCCCAAATTCCTGTTTGATTTTTGTCTCCCAAATAGAACCTGATACACACTCACTGGCTACCAAATATAATAAATGAGAAAAGACTCATACCCAGACACCCAACTATGAAATTGTAGAATATTAAGGAATGAAGACAAAGAGAGGAACTCTAGGAGCTTCCAAAAAAGAAAAAAAATCATTTAAAAAGATTTTTTTAAAAAAGATTTAAAAAAAATCAGACCAGCACGTGGCTTTTCACATCAGCAAAATTTCTGACATTTAGAGAAAAAAATTATTTCAAACTTATAAATCCATATCAATCGTAGTGAAGAACATTTCAACCATGCAGGACTCAGAAAATTCACTTCAATCCTAGGAAGTCATGTGAGATTATATTCCACCAAAATGAGAGTAAAAAACAAGAAAGGGGAAATATAGCATAGAAGAATGATAGAACAAAGGCCAGAATTCCAGGAAAATGAGAAGGATGCAGATCTAGGAAGCAATGAGAAAATCAATGAGTAGGCTTCAGAAGAGACATCTTTGAGATGAATGCATTTATTTTGAGCAACAGACAAATGAGTTAAAACCTAGAGATTATTAGGGATACAGTAAAGGACACATGGGGCTTCCCTCAAAAGGGAGAGGAAAAAAGTCAGATCAATAAAAACTCCAGGACAACTGCCAACAATAAAATATAAGACATGATCCAAATGTGCCATGATTCTGAGCACTTGGTGAAACTTAACAGAGGAAACCATTTGAAGTTAACATTATAAATTTCCTCCTTTGAGTGATGCTACAGTTGTAATATTGGAATTACAGGGAGGGAGGTACAATTACAGCACATTACTTGGCTCTGACACAGACAGTATTTACATGAACACACTCATTGGCTTGTAACCTTGAGACTCGACATAGGGAATAAGAAAAGCAAATTGTGCCAGTTAGAGAAGGCAGATGTTATCAACGTCAACACTTAAAAGTAAAGACATAGCTGAGAAAGTTGAAAGACGGACAAGTGGAAAAAACAAGGCAGACAAAAGGGTATCAGTACTTAGTACCCACATCTCACAAAATTTGAGATAAAAGGTGGTAAGCAGGTGGAACAAAATATAGAGACTTATGAATATTACAATTCCAACAGTAAAGAACAGAGCTCATACCATGTTAAAACTAAGAAGTTACACAAGCCCCCGTGTGTCTGCACTTCATCTATACATAGCAGACAGAGTCAACCCAAAGCAGATACATCAAAACAACTGAGCAAATACGTTATTAGAGTTACAGAAATAAGACCCACTAATAGAATTAACGGGAACCATTAAAAATGTGTTGCCTCGGGAAAACAAGACTCTTTTTTTTTTCATTATCAGCGCTTATCTACCACCTGATTTTTTTCAGCTCTGTCCATTAATCACTGTGATGTTTAGAAAATAATCATCTAGTGCCAGAGTTGGCAGATGGCAACCGATGGCAAATATTTGAGGCACTGTGAGCCATACAGGTCTCTGGCAGCTAATAGCTCTGCCACTGTAATGTGAACCATCTGTAAATGGATGGGTGGGGCTGTTTCAATAAAACTTTATTTACACAAACAGGTGGCAAGCCAGACTCTGCCTTCAGGCTGTAGTTTGCGAACCCTGATTTAGTCCAGTGTTTCCCAACCTACATACTACAGGCTCTTCCAATATATTTAAGAGTATTCCTCCAAAAAAACCGTGAGAGATTCTATGATCAAAGACTTTAGAAAATGCTAGGTTAAATAAGCCTAAACAGTCTTTACTCCGGGACCACAGCCCCGAATGTGCCGATGAGCTTTGAACACCCAGCATGGAAGGAATCTAGAGGATACAACATTTCTCCAGCTTGTCTGAAAACACTGTCAAAGGCCACTGGTGGTCAGAGGAACAGTCTAGGAAACAGTGTCATACTCAAATTCCTATCCTGTGAAGGTGAATAGGTAAGACCGGGCCAGTAGCACATGACTTGCCCAGGGCTACATGACCAGATGGCGTCAGAATGGGACCAGGGCCCAACCAGCACAGGGTGCTAGCTGCCTCTCCACAAGGCTGGCCATGAGGTGCCTACAGAAGAAATCAGTGCAAAGCTACTAACATCTCTACCCTGTGTGACTTCAGGGGACACACTTTGCACACACACTTCAAAACAATGTAACTATATCAATGCAACAATACTTAAACNTAAGACCGGGCCAGTAGCACATGACTTGCCCAGGGCTACATGACCAGATGGCGTCAGAATGGGACCAGGGCCCAACCAGCACAGGGTGCTAGCTGCCTCTCCACAAGGCTGGCCATGAGGTGCCTACAGAAGAAATCAGTGCAAAGCTACTAACATCTCTACCCTGTGTGACTTCAGGGGACACACTGCACACACACTTCAAAACAATGTAACTATATCAATGCAACAATACTTAAACCTCAAAAAGCTGCAGACTTCGAGGCTAGATTTTACTATTTTCTTTAAGAAACATCATGAGGGGCGCCTGGGTGGCCTACTGGGTTAAAGCCTCTGCCTGCCTCTCAGCCTACTTGTGATCTCTGTCTCTCTGTCAAATAAATAAATAAAATCTTAAAAAAAAAAAAAAAAAGAAACATCATGATGTGAGCTGAAGTGTCCAATGAGTCTCATTCACTATGAATCTGTTTCCCCATCTCTAACATGGGGGGAGGGAAGTAGAAACAACAGAAAATAAAAAGAAAAGAAAAGAAAAATAAGCTTTTCTCTCAACATTTTTGTGATTGCAGCATGTGTTATTCGGTGGTACTAAGCATACCTTATATGTTATGGCATATAAGTAACAAGTTCCTGTTGATTAAGCTCTATCTAAACGTACGACATCGTACCGAGCACACACAGCATGCACGTGGGAGATAAAAGAAAGCTGAGGAGGGTCAGGGGAAACCTAACTTCTGTGATGATCGTACTGAAATAGAAAACAGAGCAACCTACTCCTAGAGATGTTCAGAATATAAACTGGAAAAAAAAAAACATAAACAAACAAAAAGAGGAAAAATGCAGCATTTTTAGCTAGGTGGTGCTGGCAAGGTGGGCTCCAGCAGAATTGGGTCTACCTGCTCTGAAAACAACATCCTGGTTCATGGTTTCTACTCTCAGAATGTCATACGTCATTTTCTTTTAATTCACGAATCAACCATTCCATTTTTTTCGTGTTTTTCAGGTGTGCTTTCATAGCCTGTGATCACTCACAGGGCTGGAGTTGTGAAAACATTCTTAGCCGACACAGCTAAGGGGAAGCTTCCCCTATTGCTCTCACTAATGATAGGAAAATGCAACCTGCTTCTTCCCAAACCATGGGAATGCTACTTCTGCTGACAGAATTCCCATTCAACCATGTCCGGGTCAGATTGCTCCAGAGGTCATCAGTCAGTAGCCCATGGGAAGAGGAAGTGCAATTGCAGCTGACCTACAAATCTCGCCCTGGCCCTGGCCCAATATTACAACCCACAGACTGTCCCTAAGGTCACAATTCCCGCTCCGAGACTTGTCCTAATGGCCTCACATGGTGGGAGGTTATCCAACCCTTGGGGCACGGTCATCAAATCCTTTGGAGACCACTAATTATCCAAGACTTCCTTTGCTACACTCCTAAAATTCCCGGTGCTGCGGGACCAGACAAGGAGGAAGCAGCTGCAGGGCAAGAAAGTTGAGAGCCCATCTAGGTGTTGATACAAGGTCCCTAGATTTAAATGCAAACCAGCCCCTGGCCTGCCCTGCAGGGTACAATCTGTTTAAAATGTGGCAAGAGCAACTGAGGAACTGAACATTTTAATTAATTTTGTCTTAAAAACCTGAAGTAGTGTAAAACGTTTCTGCATTAAGCACAAACGTATGGCTTTAATAAGATTGCATTTCACTTGTAATGCTCTATTGCCTAAGATGGTATTGGTCTATTGCCGTGTGTGAGTCTACACATAAACATATTGCTGATCTACCTGGTGTTAAGAAGATGAGTGATGATTCAATTTAAATGATTTATTTCCTACACACTCATATACACTGTAATGTGTCTATGTGAATATTTTATACAGACAGCACAAGTTACAGTGATAATTATGTAACTCCTAATAGGTAAGTAAACCAAAATATGTATTTTAATGGAATGCATAATTTACTTTTCTAGCTTTTAAGGTAAATATGATCAAATCTTCAAACTTAAAACAAATTTAAAACCAAAACTATTTAAATCAAATTTACTATTGATATAAAATCAAGTGGAGATACAAAAGCTAGTAATATAATTAGGACAGTAAGGGGGAAAAAAGGGACTGGAAGAAATCAAAAACGTCATGATCAATACCGACTGCAATTTGCTATGGCAGAGAAAAGTGAAAGGGCTCTTTATTGCATCAGTCAAAGATGATAAAGCAGACAATTTAGCAGATAATTAAGCAGATTATTAAAGGACAATTTCAGCAAAGACATAGTGAATGTGATGCAAAATTTCCTTTCAATAGTCAAAAAGGGATCAGTGAAATTAGTCTCCTGAAATCAGAATTAAATGACCAACAAAAAATTTTTTTAATGATTTTTAACAAAATCTGAGCTTATAACTTTGACCAGCTATAAAACATCTCGGATTCTTAAACAATACCAACAAAATACACACATACACATGGACAGATGGTAAAAAAAAAAAAAAAAATTAGGGAAATTCTGTTAGAAAATTATGAGGAAAGGGTAAAAAAAGATACTGCACAAAAAGTGAACAATTTTAAATTAAGCAACCAAATAATTGCCCAGAAAAAACAAGATCTTTCTAATAATATCAAAGATAAATAAATTCAAAATTTGAAAAATCACAAGAAATTTTCTGTAGCTTTAGATGAGTCATGCAATGTACAAGACATTTGCCAAATTAGTACTTTGGGTACATTTTTGTCTCAAAAGACTTCCAACTTATAAAAAATGTTGTTAAGTCATAGCTGAAAAAAACAGAACTCATGACATAGATACTTTTGAATCCTTTCCATCTGTCAGAGAAGAATTTTCACTAGATATGAAACATAAAGCTTCTATCATAATAGTCCTCCAGCTATGTTGGGACAAAAAAATCCAGACTTACTAACCTTTTAAAATAGGAGACTGGGGAAAAAAAATAGGAGAGTGGTATTTTTCTCTTAGTGCTTCATTCTACTGTTTGATATTAACTTATAGCTGGTTTTCTACAGCACAGGCTGTGAAAACTGTCATGGGTATCATTGGTAAAGTTGTTTAGTATATACAAATAAATGCTATGAATTACCATCAGTTTATAGAATGGCTGAAAGAAATAGAAAATAATTAATGCAATAATCATGTGTTCTCTGCAAGCAGATCTCTGGTTGGGTCATGGAAAAATTCCACTGAGATTTACCCTGTAGTTAACTCTAATTCAAGATTTTCTTAAAAGAATCTTGCCAAACACTCAATAAAAACAAAAAAAGGGGGGGGCACTGTGATTTTTGTTTTCTCAGAGATATCACAATGCATATGAACAAGCTAAACTGGACGCTCCAATAAAAAGAAAAGCTTATTTATGACCTTGCCAAACAAGTGTGAAAATGTAAATCAAAATTGATACTTTTCATAAATCAAAAATAATGTTTTATACATTTTTCTAACTTGCATCAATATGCAGAAGATTTAAATGAAAGCAAAAGCATTATATAAACTTTTCAAAATCCATAAGAAAAACTTGAACACTTCATGGAGATTTTTAAATTTAGAGTTCATTGTTAATTTTTATAATATCCCTTTGAATTTAATGTTAACAATTCTGAGTTGGAATAAGAGTTAATGAATTTATATAACTTAAACAGACACTGCTTTAAAACTGATAAGCTTTTGTTTCAAAAAATGATATCAATTTTTCTAAAAAACATTAACTAGTCAATTAAAATGGCAAATGTTAAAGGAAAATAGTTTTGGCACCTGATTCAATTATTGGAAAACTTAAGAATGTTTGGAACTTTGTTATGCAAATCTACCTTTTCAACTATGAATTTTATGAAATCTAAATACGGACCAAGTATTTCAGATGAAAATGTAGTATCTGAATTTAGATCTGCTATAACTCTAACATACCCACCAAATTTTAAGACTCAGTGCAATAAAAAAAAAGTCTCAGAAATATTTTTATATTGATTACATGTTGAAATGATAGCATTTGGGGTTCAAAGGGTAAAGAAAATATATTACTGAAATTAACTTCCCCTAGTTTCTTTTAATTTTTTCAATGTGACTACTAGAAAATTTAAAATTAGATATGTGGCTGACATTATATTTCTGTTGAATAGTTAGAGATTGACTACTCAAGTAGTCTTTTCCCAGAAGCTTCAATATCACTGGAAAATTTCTTAGAAACGCAGACTCTTAGGCCCCAACCGAAACCTACTGAATAGAATCGGAATTTTATTAAAAATTCCAGGTTTGGCCAAGATGAAGTAATAGAAAACAGATTTGTGCTTTTGCCTGAGACAATAAAAAAAAGAAAGAAAAAAAATATGTGAAAAAAATGGTTTTCAGAAGACAGGACATCAGAAAGTAAATGAGGCGAGCCTATGATTGTCTCATCTTGTTGTCTTAAGAGATTTCCTGGCAACGACATAGGAGGGAAGAACAGAGGAAGGGCCCAGTGACTTCTTGAGTTGAGGATACAGAGCTGAGAGTGTTGGAAGACAAAGAGTTTGGAGGGCAGAAGGGAACTGTACACAGAGAGAACTTCAGCATCCTCAGAGTCACCCCTGAGTACTTACCTGAGTACTAATCAGTGCATGTGTGAACAAACTACCTGTGGCTAGGGGAAAAAATACCAGAGAGGATTAGAGGTAACACTGACTGGTGCTCACACAGGGCCAAGAACAGTACCTGTTTCTACCAAACAGACTAGAAAACCTCACAATTCAGAGGCATTCAGTACTCAGGAAGATCTTGCCTCTGTAGTGGGGAATAATTAGCCCTAGACTGAGCATTATTCCAGTACCACCTACAAGACTTATAAAGTAAGACACAAAAGAATCAACTGTCTCCATCTAATTTAGCTGTGTCCCAAAACAAAACTCAAGAATATTTGTGTTAATACAAAAATATCCAGCACCCAAGAAAATAACATCACAATATCTAGAATTCAATCAAAAATTTCCAGGCATGCAGGAAAATTCAACCCCTAATAAGGAGAAATGTCAATCAATTGAAACTGACCCAGAATGAAGACAGATATTAGAATTAGCAGACAAGGATGGGTACTCACAATTTTAGTAGAGACATGAATATATAAAAACAAAAATCCAGTTTGTAGAGATGAAATCTACAATGTGGGAGATGAACAATCTCTAGATGTAATTAATGACAGACAGACATCGCATACAAAAAAATTAGTGAACTTGAAGACATAGCAGTAGAAACATCCAAAATAAAAAAATAAAAAAGGAATTAAAAAAAAAAAAAACCCAGAACATGAATGGCTGTGGAGACAGCACAAGAAACTTAATATATATGTAACTGGAGCCTTCATGAGGCAAAGGAGGGGCAGAAAATAATACTCGAAGAAAAATTACTAAAAATTTTCTAAACCCAATAAAAATATAAACTCAAAAAAACAAGGAGCTGACTAACCCCAAGCAGAAGAAACATGAAGAAAAATACACCAAGGCACAGCATAATCAAATTGCTCAAAACCAGCAATTAAAAAGAAATCTTAAAAGCAACTGGAGAAAAAGAACACACCAAAGAGGAATGAAGATAAGGATGACAGCAGATTTTAAAAACAATGCAAACAATGCACTGTCAAGACAGTGAAGCAACATCTTTAAAGAATTAAAAAAAAAGAACCCTGCCAATCTAGAATTCTATACTCGGCAAAAATAAATGTAAAAAATAAAGGCAAATAAGGACTTTATCAGACATAAAAGCAAAAAGACCTCATCAACTGCAGTCCTGCATAAAAAGAAATGTTAAAGGAAGCCATTTTGAGCAGAGAAAAAAGACATCTCACAGAAATATGGATAACAAAGGCATGAAGAGCACTGGAAATAGCAATTAACATTTAAGTTTTTCATTATTTAAATATCTTTAAAACAGGAGTAACTTCTTAAAACAAAAATAATTAATGTGGAGTTAATTACAATATGTAGAAGTAAAATGCATGACAACGGTAACAAAC
The DNA here is from genome assembly GCA_002007465.1 of Ailurus styani. Taxonomy (NCBI): domain Eukaryota; kingdom Metazoa; phylum Chordata; class Mammalia; order Carnivora; family Ailuridae; genus Ailurus; species Ailurus styani. Next base: position 1,164,645 of record LNAC01000400.1, on the reverse strand, counting down.
AGCTGAGATGGAAGCATACTATTGTAAGGTTCTTATATGCAAAGGGGTTTAACGTCATTAAGGGTAGACTACGGTAAGTTAAAGATGTAGACTGTAAAACCTAAAGCTACCACTAGAACAACAGAACAGAGAGATATAGTATGATAACCCATCAAAGGAGAGGAAATGGAAACATGAAAAATACTCAAATAATCCAAAAGAAGGCAGCAAACAGGCAAAGAGAATAGAGAATGGGATAAAGAGAAAACAGATATTGTCATACTGGAAACATAAAAGCAAGAGCCAATTACACACTGCCTACAAGAAGTGAAACGTAAAGACACAAGTAGATTAAAAGTAAAGAGATAGAAGATGACATACAATGATGTCACCCATCCAGAGAAAGCTGAAGGGGCTTAATTAATATCAGACAAGAAATTTTAGAGCAAAGAATATCACCTGGTATAAAAACAGTCTTTTCATAATGATAAAATGACTAGTTCATCGGGAAGATATAGCAATCCTAAACATCTATTCACCTTAACAGCTATACTTCCAAATATATGAAGCAAAACCTGATCAAACAGCAAGGAGGAAGACAAATTCACAAGCACATTCACATACTTCGATACTGCTCTGTCAATATTTAATAGGAGAAATGGGAAAATCAGTTGATGCATAAGAGATCTGAACGAGATCCGCCAGTGCTCGGAATGCACCTCAGAGTCTGAGAAGCACTGTTCTCTACTACTCTCAATGGACAGCCAGTCCACATTGAGGTCAACTTCTGGTAACTTTTTCTTTCGTCTTCCTACTGGTATCATAACTGGTGCTCTTTTGGCTGACTTCTAGGCTAAACGGGAGTCAGAGAAGGTATTTCCAAGAAAGCTAATCTTGAAAAATAAACCACAAAATTTAGAGATGGTAGAGGTGAAAAACTCCAAACGTTTTCATCTTAAAGAGCTGGAAATAATATCAGCCCCACCACTTAGATTTAAACTCCTTGAGATCTGAGGTACTCTTCCCTAGGACTATACTAAGAGCTACTTTGAGGGATTATGTACACAATGCTTGGCACGTAGCCCAACACAGAACACCTGCTCAATAACACATGCTTTTCCTACCTTTTCCTCCACACTGACTAATTGGTATGAACACTGCTGATGCAAACCTAAGCTTTCCAGCACATCTGCTTGAGTAATCCCAGAAAGGATAGGGAAGGGAATATCTTCAACAGCAAAGCATGCCAGTATCTCTACTCTGATCACTGAAAATTCTGAGACACCATTCAACTAGCCATTAGTTTTCCTTCTAACCCTCAGTGAAGAGCTTTATTTATGGTGGTAATTTATGTTCTTCCAACTGTTGCCTTACATCTCAGAATGGATTAACAGAGAAAGGTTGAGTTGGACACCTTTATAACAAAGTTTCAAATTATGGCAAATATATCAGAAGTAAATATGAGTTATTTTTTTTAAATCCCATTGGAAAATCTCTATCACTTGTTATTGACTGAAATCAAGAGTGTTAAAAACAGGGACAGAAGTCAGAAGACCTGGCTTTCAAGCCAGACCCTGCTATCTGCTTCCTTTATCATCCTGAGTAGAACATTTTTCTTTGTGAGCCTTAATTTTCTCATCTATACAAGAAAGGTAAGAAGACAAGCTCTGTTCACCTTGTAGACTATAAAAAGATTTAAAAGGAGATGCATGTGAAACCATAAAATGTACATATGTGCAAGGTATTATTTCCAGTGATCACAGTCATTTGTTCCTTCTATTAATATAGAAACTTAAGAAGTAATTGGAGAGGGGATAGCTCTTTAACATCGAGCTACTAGTTTTTTCTCCTTTTTAGACGTATGCACTCAATACGGTGCAAGCAACCCTGAGTTTTTAAAACTCAAAAATTTCCCAAATTACTACTTAAATGTTTTGTCTGCAAGTAATAAAGGACTGTAGCAACAAGAAAAGTTTGAGTAATTTATCCAAGACTGTATCATGAAGCCCTCGGAGTTAAGAAATTTTGGCTTACACTGGCCCAAAGTGCCCCCCCAAAAAAACCTTACTAAAAAGTTAAGAAGAGTGGCAACATTATACTTAATAAACTCAGAAAGAAACAAACAGTGGCTGTGGCCTTTGGACGATGCCACATTAAAACAACAACCACAATCAGTGTTTTCACAGTGAGTTGGCCACAAATCTGGAACAATCAATGTCTTCAGCAAACAGCAGGCAAATGCTTGAATCAAACCTCCAAGCCCAACATGGACGAAGGGCACTAAAAACTCCAGCCCTAAACTGATAATTAATTCTTAAATTAATTCTCAATTCTTAAAAATTTTACTACATTAGCATCAAGCTGCACTTCCAGAATCCTCTGTTATATGGGTGACCTTCATTGTGATTAACTAAATGTACTTATTGGCTCAGTGCACTGGAAAGTAAGTGTGACCTTAGAGCTGGAAGATCGATATTTAAATCTCAATCCCATCACCCACAAGATAAATGATTTTGCCTAGTCGTTGTACATCCATGAGCCTCGAAACTCTTCCATAAAATGCAAGTAACATTGGTTGTTATGATTACATGACATTAGTTATGTGAACATGCCTAGCACAGTGTCCTGCCCATAATAGTGCTCAGAAATATTTATAAACTGGGTTAAGTATTTCTTACATTTAAATGATGATTATTCACGACGAGTCATTTTTGTAGTACTTTAACTGCAACTTCCAAGTATTCACTGTTAAGGCTTTACTCTTAGCAAAAGCTGTATGTCCGACCAGACTATGAATGATACTTCAGGGAATAATCATCATAATCATAAAAATCCTAGGGAAAAAAACATCTTGAGAAGGAAAAATTCTGTCATACTATGCAATCTTTTCATCTTTTAAACTGTCTCCACTTTCCTGTCTATACTGAAGCTAAAACATTAAAGCCGCAGGCAGGCAGGCATCCTCAGGTTTACCACGCTTGGTGAGGATCACTAACTTGGTTAGCCCAACCACAAAGGAGGCAACTCTCCCACAGCTCATCAACTCTCCCCAGTTGTCCCAAGAATTGATAACAATGGGGAAACCATTTGTAAAACACAAGATGAAAGAGAACAGCCATTCTTAGGTGACTACCAGGAATCCCTGAGAACTTGGCAACCAAAGAGGATAAAAAGCTTGGAGGAGAAAAAGCTGTGGGTGATGATTATGTAAACATAGCACTGAATTTTGAAAGCCAACTTCTAGCTGCAATGGGAAGTGATCCAGAAGAGCATGTGTACTGGAGACCACAGTTATGCAGGTAGGAAATAGGAGTGGGTTTATCGATGTTACTAGTTCTACGATGACAGAAGATGCTATTATTTGAACCTAGAACCAGTATCTGTGCTCAGAGTGAAAGTGGGTTTTCCATAATAAGTTTGCAGTTTCCTCTATGGGTTGTGTATGTGTGCGTGTGTGTTTTTCTAAGAAGCCTAGACACTAGAGATGGAACTAATTTGTTCATGGGAAAAAAAATACAGTGCTTTCACTGCCTGCTATAACAAGCTTGTGTTTTCTTCCAACACTCTGAGAACTAAGTACAGCAAAAAAATGCCACGCGATGAAAACTTTTAGTTTTTTAAAATAAAGTGATGAGAAAGTTTAAACACACACACACACACACACACACACACATTGGGTTTACATAAATAATCAACCAAAACATTTTCTACCATATAATTTTCTTGTCAAGCATATGTTTTTCTTTTTCCTGGAAACTCAATGTCAGAAGTATATGATGATGATGGTTTTTCAACAGATAATAGGATAATTCTGGGGTCAGAACAAAAAATACATATATAAATCCTATTTAAAAGTCTTATACCAAATTCATTTTTAGGAACAGGATAGAAATAGTCTAATGTTGCTTGAAGTAAGTTGTCTCTGTACTTGAGTTCATGGTCTATCAATTTTTCTAAGAATGTAGGTTCTTAGCCTTATTCTTAGAGCTTTTGGACTTAAAATCCAATGGACTAAAAATTGCAGTCTTTAAAAAAAAAAAAAAGCATGTTTACTTCCAAATATTCAAGCATGGAATTTCTTCATTCTGGCGCACAGTTCAAGGACAGAGTTCTGTCTTTCTACTTGAACTGCTATCAAGAGCTACATCTGAAACAGGACATACAGACATAGCCCTAAAGCAGAGTGTGCTTGTCAACATTTCTTCTCGAGCCCCAAAGTGATTCACTCTAAAGAAGGCTGCCCATTGTCCTCAGAGACTCTTTCTAGAAGGCAGGATCCAACTTCCTCTTTGAGCTTCTCCTCTTCCTCAAGAGTGGTAGTTCCTATCCAGCCGGTATTCTTACAATCACACCTGAGTTTTATCTAAAAACACAGACCTGTCGTCCTTAAAAGGTGGAAAAGGGGAGATAAAGCCAGGTAGCCTACTTTCCACTGGACATGAAGACGAGATTCCTGAGAGCCTGTGCGGTGTGCACTGATATGCTTCTGCTTCGTTGAGTAAATTACACTTGCCTTCAACAGGACTGAAATCAAACCACTCTCCTCACCCAGACACAGCTGAGAACAGCAAGGCAGAGACCAGAGGGTGCTGGCTGCAATGCCCAGCACCAAGAAGTGGAGAGCTGTGAGGTACAGTCCCTCCTTGGTGACAATAAGCCTGGCAACCAGTTTCTTCGGAGCTTGGCAGAGGGAAGAGAAAGCCTCTTTAGAAACACAGTTGGCAAAACACTGAATATAAAGGATACTCTGAGCAACTGCATAATTGCAGACTCAGAGTAACTGTCTAAACTCCATCCCCATAGTATAGCCTTTGTATGTCTGTGGAGTAGTCTAGACCCCCACTGCACATCCTTTAACACAACGGCTCTCTAGGCTTCCTTCTTACTCCTTGTACAACAGTGATGGAGGTGGATGGAGAGGGGACAGTAAACCCAGGAAGATACTGATACGCCCTCTCATGTATCGCGGAAGGTTTATGACTTTGGATGGGAGTTCAAACCCAGGTACTAACACTTACTGTCTTACTTCATTTGAGGTACTTAACCCCCAGGGTTTCAACCTACCAGACTGTGCTGATGACAAGAGGCAAGGCGTGTCCAGCCCTCTCCGCAGGGCCTGGCACGTGGCGTACCCAAACCATGACCCTCCCATCAGCAGCAGCCCCGCCCCCACCACTGCGTCTTCTGTGTCTCCATTACCCCTGGAACGTGCACAACACCTCTGACACTTTCCTATGCTTCTGTGCTGACAACGCATCTCCAGACTGTAAGCCCTGTGAGGGCCGGGTTCACTCTATGTTCTCAGTACCGAGCATGTGCACATACACACGTAAGCTTCCGTGCATGTCTGTGTGCACACAAGCGCGCACACACACACCACTATGAGGTTAACAAATGTTTGCTGAACAAACGAGTGAATGAATGAACAGACCGTTGGGCTAGTTTCATTGTTCATTTCTATCTAACTCCAGTTTTAAAAACCTTTCTCCAGATGTTGTTAGAGATGGTTAACTTGTCTAGGTTAAGTGAACCGGCTGACCACATCTGGATTTCAACCAAAGAAGCATCCCTCGGTCTGGGTGAGCGACAGTCTGTACTAGCACAAACTCCTATCCCAGTGCTATAAACAGATTCCCATGTCTAACACCCACAGACTGGATTACCATAACTGTGCTCCTTATTAACTGGGGGTTAAAGCCTCTGCCTTCGGCTCAGGTCATGATCTCAGGGTCCTGGGATCGAGGCCCGCATCGGGCTCCCTGCTCAGCGGGGAGCCTGCTTCCCCCTCTCTCTCTGCCTGCCTCTCTGCCTCCTTGTGATCTCTCTCCCTCTGTGAAATAAATAAATAAAATCTTTTAAAAAAAAAATTAAAAAAAAAAAAAATAACTGGGGAGAGTTCTAGAGCCAAACTCCATTTTGGCACAGGTAAGCATCCCTTCACTTTTTTTCAGAATTTTAAAAAAGGAGAGCAAGAAGAAATGCAAATGAAGTTGTCAGCATACACACAGAGAGAGAATTTCAGAGGAAGAGCAGTTTCCCTGCGATGAGCAAGTACCGGAAGGGAGGACTCCAGAGCTCACGGCAAACACTGCCAAGCAGGAGCTGCACCAGGCATGGATGTTATCCCCGAAGCTCTGGCTCAAGGCAGGGCAAGAACATCCTTTCCCGCTGCCTCCCAAGAGCCAACCTGCTCCTTTCCTCACTCTGAGGATACCCTTCGTGGTTCACAGCTTTAGAGAGAAAACTAAAGATTCCTAAATCCGGGATCGCCTCAGACGTACTCTCCACTATCTTTTTCTGGACTTAGAATCACTGCTTGTAAATACCCATGAGGAGCCTCTAGAACAAGAGGCCCAGCACAGTCTTAGTACACTCATGACTTACACACAAGCTACCCTGGCCACAAAGCCCAAAATACCTTCCAAGATCCTTCAGAAATATAATTTGGAAAAAAAAAAAAAGTAAACATTAATTCTGCTCTGTGTAGGAACAATTTCCATTTGCGAGGGAAATGTTATCCAAAAACAAGCCCATGTTTCAGTTACTTTCAAGGTCCTGCCATGTGAAAGAAAAGCCAAAATAAATTTCAAATCATTTTCCCCAAAGTTCTGGCCTTTGAAATGCCCTGACCTGACCAGTTTCAAAACTGGTGTTTCCAAGTTTCAATTCCAAAGAACCGTTTTTCTTAAAGGCAAAGTTTCCTCTAAATAAAAGCTGTGACTGACTCTATTTAATGTGATTATTGCACCTGATGCAGGTGACAGCCAACGGGACTGGCTCTCAACAGAGGCAGAAGGAAAAGCTTGCGAATGGCAAAGAACAAATGAGGAAAAAGGGATCTGCCGCTCAAGATGCGCGGTGGAGAAAGGGGAGGAAGGACTGTTCCTCTGAATGTTGCTTAGAGAGTCAGTCCTAAAAGTTCTCCTCACAAGGAAAAAACAATTCTGTAGCTATGTGCGGTGAAGGAGGTTAACTAGACTTAACTGTGGTCATCGTTTAATCTAGCCAAACACTGAATCGTTATGCCGTACACCTGAAACTAGGGTAGTGTTGTACGTCAATTATATCTAAATAAAAAATTGAGGGGGGGTGCTGGGGGAAAGCCAGGAGAAGAGAGCAAGAAAGAGCAGGGCCGCCCAGAGAGACAAAGACTCGCACGGGAAGCCCAGGGCAAGTGCAGACACAGAAAGGCAGCCTGATCAGCAGGAGGAAAAGCTGACAGAAGTCATCAGAAAGGATAGCCTACCCAGTGTCAAAGAGCAGGCTGGCTGGTGGCGGGAAGCAATTAAACACCGATGGCAGATGGAGATAAGGGCATCCAAGGCGAAGTGTCCCTAAGACACTTGAAACCGGGAGGTGGCTGGGCAGCCACAAGGAGCAGGAGCAGGAGGGGTAGCATGTCGAAGAGGAAACACGGGGTCCCAGGATGAGGAGAAAGCTGCCAGAGTCTGGGTGCCAGAGGAATGGCTATTGGGATGTGCGTGGGGGGCAGGCTGTGGCTGCACAAGAAACACTAGGGAAGTCCTGACCAAAGGAAACGCCCTCCACAGCTCAGCACCTTCTCCTCCAGGGAGAGAGTCGTTTCCAACCTCTAGGGAGCCCAATGCCGAAGGGGCAACATGGTCCCCTTGACCAAGGGCTGCAGGCTCGTCTTCCAACAGTCCCCCAGTGGGAAGACCAGACACGTTAACTCTGAGCACCCATTGTATCTGGAACCCACCAGGAAGGGTGTAGCACTCCACAGCATTAAACAGGAATAACCACTTGGACAGAGTCATCTTCTGAAAGGAGCGGGGCTGGCTGAAGACAGATAACAGCTCCAACAGCCACGTTGGCCTGTGTGTGTGTCTGCGTGCACATGCAACAGGAAAGAGGGGTGTGTGTGTCAGAAAGCTGGCAGATGCACTTGAGAGCCAAGACTTAAAACTGCAATATAAGAACAATTACAATGTGCAGCAACATGTAATGAGGAAGAGTCGCCCAGGGAAAGAACCCAGTGAAGAGCCCATTGAGGACCACGGCAGTGGGGACATACACCATGAAGCCTCAGGAAGGGGGTGGCTCAGCCTCTAGCTTGGTACGAGTTGATCCTTCTAAGACTCAGCCAGTAAGAGCTCGGAGTTGGGAGTTGGGAGATTTTTCCATTCTAATCCCAGCCCAGGCAAGGCCCTCGACGGCTGAGCCTCAGTTTCCTCTTCTGCAACATAGAGCCCCCGGCCATCAGCCCTGACAACCCAACAGGGCTCTTGGAGTTCTCGATGCAAATGGCAGTTAAGCCAACTGAAAGCTGAAACACCATACAGTTCGAATACGGCTGTCAAAGGGGACCAAGTAAGAGATACGTGGATGTGTAAATGGAGCACAGAGGGGATTAAGGGCTTAGGACCATGGGTCTAACTCAGTAACTATGGGTCGTCCGGGGATCTGAAGCAGCAGTGGTTTCCAGGGCAAGAGCCCCAAACAGTTAGAGGGACTTCAGGCTGGGTATTATACACGTCCAAGTGAATATGGCTTATTTTATAACCTTTTATAGAACAAAGGATTGCGGCTGACCTTCCTTATAAAGGGCTGTGATTTATGCTGCTGCTCCTAGAGAGCTTTTATTCACTTCCTTGCACAGTGATTAGGAGGGCAGAAGGCTTCTGAGTCTGGGGTAGGAGTCAGGGCACAGACACAAGGCCTTGTCTCTCTAGTACATGCACTCCACCACGCATGATAAGCCACAGAACGCCTCGTCCGTCTTCCTGCACACAGACTCTCCATCTCGATTTTAAATGGTGCATCAACTTTTCACGTAAGACTGTGGCTTTTCTGAGCTGCCATGATTACAACACCGACAGGATTACACAGAAAGGTGCTGCCTCCGACCACAGCCCACACACGGCACGGGTTGTTGGGCCTGCTGTTTCTGAACTGTGAATCCAGCCAGGGCTTCCTCATCTCTAAGGGTTCTCCAGGCCTGCCACACTGTAAACACTCAACAGAAGATTTGCTGAATTAAACCAAAGAGCCAGGTCATCTTGGATAAGTAACAGCTTCTGCAAAACTCAAGTTTTGTCAGGGATAAGATAAGGGATGCAGGCAAAACACCATCCGGCTCTGGCCAATGCAAAACAACCCAATCTTCTGAAAACAAAAAAAAAAGCACTGTCTGAATACCCATTGTCTTTTTTATATACTTCATGCAAAAGAAATATGTATGCAATTTAACCTGATTCATATGTCTAAGTCAAACAACATTCTTAATATTAGACCCATCCCTTTGTTAGTCAACGAAACACAAAAGCTGTGTGGGTTTTAAATATGAAAAAAACTATACGTGCTGGTAATCCCTGAGAAAATTTATTCACAAAAAATGTTAATTCTGACATTTCCGTTTCAACGTTCTCCCCTGAAAGGCTGTATCTAGAATAACATTGACCTTGCAGAAACAAATAAGACTATTGACAATGGCTATAGTTTAACAAAGGCGTCTGGATTTTTACCTTCCTTGGTTACTGCACAAAAGCAGCAAATGTAAGTACAGTTGCCCCAGCAGCTGGCAAGTTCTCTCCCATACGCGAAGAAGTTGTGAAACAGCTGGGGAATGCAAGATGCTTTTGAACAAACTGCTATGTGATCCAAAATAACGCGCACCGCCTGTTCATCTTCCCTACAATGGAAGCGACAGCCCAGGGCAGGTCTGGCGCATGCCCTGCAGCTGCTTCTTTCTTTGCAGCAGGGGCCCAACAAGTGGCTACAAATGGAGTGAGACGCACAAAAGCGGAAACCTTGCTCCTAACCCTTTGCATGCTGTCACTGGGTTACTCGTGCAGCTCGTTTGCCAGTGTGGGAGAAAGCTGCGTTTTATACCCAAATGTAAAACCTCTCTCACTCTTTAAATGGCAACCCCTCCTGGTACTCCAGACCCAGGCACCACTTCTTGCTGAAGACTTTCCCAGTAGGGTGGTGTTTGATGACATTACAGGGTTTCTGGCACTTTTTGCCCATGATTGATCGTCCAAAAGATAAATTCACAAGAAAAATCCACAGCTACAAACTAGCAATGTTAAAGAAGTCTTTCCAAAACAAGCTGGCATGAAATAGGATTGCTCCACTTGTATTTGCTAAATTTAAATCTCTTGGGCTTTATCACATAGGAACTAGCTCTTACTAGTTGTTTACTAGTCGTTGAGCCTGAGCATGGCCTGGCTTCTTTGTATCCACTTCCAAGTTACAGTCCAGCCATTTTTAGATCAAATGGTATCTCAATCAAACTCTCCTCCCTTCTCCACCAATCTAGTGGCTCACCTTTAAACAGACTCCAGAAAAATATCCTGTTTTCCAGAGAAATGTTCCCTCTTGCCAAGGCTGGGCCAGCTCAAGTTCCACAGAAGAGGGTATTTTTCTTCAGTGTTAAAAATGGCGAGTGGACGAGCAAAGAGAACCCTCGCTTCCTTTGCTCCGGTGTGTCTGGTTTTGAGTTTGTTTTTTCCTTTAAGTCCTGTCATCCTGGCCATTAGGATACTGGCTTCAAATTTAAAGGAAAGATAAATGGCTAGAGGACTGACCACAAAATTACACAGCGGTAAAATTAGGAAGAAAGCCCTACAGTTCTGGAGCCCCTGGTAAACTCCTTGGGCAACTAGACAGAATTTTCCATCACGACCAGCCCTGCCCCCCAACCACTGATTCCAAAAGAGGAATCACTCATTGCATTGCATGGCAGTGTTAACTAAGAAGAATAGCAAGTTTAAGGCAAATAACAATGAACTGTTTTACCTCTTTGGAGGAAACAAGGGAAGGAAGAAAGAAAGAATCTGTTCTTAAACATCATGGTTATTACTTAACGTTTGTTGAATAGCTACCATGGGCTAAACTCCCTGCTACTAAGTACTTTATATGGATTATCAAATTTAACCCTCATAGCTTCAAACCAGGAGGTGCTATTATTATCCCTGTCCAGGAAGAGGAAAACAAAGTCCAGAGAGACTGAGCAACTTGCCCAGTACTAGAGCTATAAATGGTGGAGGCCTGCCTTTGTGACTTCAGACCCTTGCCCTTAATCATCATGCCTCCTTGTCTTCATAAGTGGGATTGCCCTGGGATGTTCTGAGTCACAGGCTGTCACTCCAGAGTTTAAAACAACATCTTTCTTAAATGCAATGCATCTGAAGTACATTCAAGACAACGCCAACAGCCCCTATTACAAACGTGAGCTCTATGATGCATAAATGTGCACAGATAAAATCATGTTGTTAGATGGCGAAAAGGCCTCTGAGTCTTAACTCATTAGGCAGTTAATCAAGGTTGGCCGTATTTCCAAGGCAGACTTGATGTTACACACACATCCAGCATGGCGGCCAAGTCACACCACCTACACAGGGTAGGGACTGCGGCTCCGTGCAACAGGGAAGGCAAACAGAGATTCAGGCCGTGTGGAGCTCCTACCTCAGGCCCACATGCCTCAGGAGACACCACAGAAAGGACAGCTATTTCTGACTCTCTTTGGAATTGCCGGAAAATTCTAAGGGTTTTTGGAAGAAGCCATACACCTTCAACTTGAAGAGTTGGTTTCGTTTTGGTACTGGCCCTAACAAAACCCAGCAAGATGTAGGAAGTCCGCCTAACGCCAATGCCTAACTTCATCTAAACCCCAACCTGGGCTTAGAGCGTATAGGTGACTCTTTAATCAGCAATCAATAAACAACCCTTCGGTATCAGCCTTTGCCAAAGGCACGGGGAGGAGCAAACTCTAGAGCAAGCCAGACTCTTGAGGCTTCAGTTTACGCATCTGTAAAATAAAAAGAAGCGCCCGGAGAATGGTGAAGATCCTTCCAAAATGTTTGAAGAGTCTCGCATCCACCAGGCACTTTATAAAAACCAGTCCCTGCCCTTTCCTTCCCACAGAACGGAGTGGAGGCAGATAAGCAAGCACGTCGATTCTATCCATTGATTCCTGGGGGATATGGTTTCACATCGGAGCAGAGTGCCCTGGGTTTTTCTTCAGCAGCACCTTCTCAGCTCGCGTCCAGAGCCCTGAACGTCTGGCGCTCCGTGGAGATGTTGCCCAGGCCACTTCAGTGACCGGACTCGTGCGCAAGCTGGGTTTGCCTAAGTTCCCACAACCTCCGGGAAAACAAGGAGCTCCCTTAATTTCCCCAGCCGTCCTTCTCCCCTCTCGCACGAGGAACTTCTGGTGCAATAAACTGTCAGACTTCACCAGAGCTGTAATGCCTTCGCCAGAGGCGCTTAACCCCGCACCTGACCTAGACTGCGGCCCGGACGCGAGCCTCCCGGCCGCTAACTCACAGTAAGGCCATCGCCGCCTTCGGGAGCGCCGCTCAGGGTGCCGGCGGCGGCCGGCCGGCCCCGGGGGCCTAAACCACTCCCTTCCGGGAGCCGGCCCGCCACCCGAAGCTGCAGGGAGGGGCGTGCACCGGCGGGCTGGCCCGGCGCGCCGCGCGGGGACTTCGAACCCGCGCGGGCCCTGCGGACGCGCGACCCTGCACCGGAGGAGGGGCGCGGGAGCCACGGCAGCTCTCGCCCCTCGCCCGTGCAGTCCGGAGAGGAAACAGGCAGCGTCGCAGTCCTGGACACTCGCGTGCATCTCCCCGGGCCACCCCCTTCCCCGCCCTCCTCCCAGCGTAACGGGCCGCGGAGCTAACTTCCCGAAACTCCGCAGAGGGAAATCCTGGCCCGGCCCGCACCTCGGGGCGGGCGCGCGCCAGGGCGCGCCGGGGACGGAAGTGGGTGGGAGCAGTGGCCGCGCCGCGCCTTTGTTACCGCTCCGGGACCCCGCGGGCCGCCGGGAGCACCCCCGTCGCAGCCGCCCGGCAATCGGCCGCCGGCTCCCAGGTTCCCGTCGCCGCCCGGGGCGGCACCGCCCGGAGCCGGAGTAAAACCGGCCCCACCTCCGGCCCCCGAGAAGCGCGCGCAGCGGCGTGTCCTAGTGTCTGCCGGCCTTAGTCTACGCTGCCGTTCCCTGCCCTGGGGCCACCGCGCGGAGGGACGTTCCTCACCTTCCCGAGCTTTCCCCCAGACCTCTGGGAGGCAGAATCGCCGCTTGCCAACGGACAGCGGCCTGGCAGCCCCCGCTTCTCAACAGCGCCACGGCCACTCCCAGCTTCCTTTCACAGAGCGAGGATCGGGTCCCCCCTCGCGGGATGATTCACTACGCTCCTTACCTGGAGGCTCGAACAAGTCCCCTCCCCTCCGCCGGCCGGCGCAGCGATCGGGAGCTGGCGCCCTCTGCCGGGCCACCAGCGGCAGCACGCGCGGGACGCAGCGAGGAGCAGGACCGAGGGTCGGAAGCTGGCGCCCACCCGCGCGCAGGACCCCTGCACCTACCACCGGTGGGCATCCCTTCCCGAGCAGTGGCCTGCGCGCCGGCGCCATCCTGGCCGCCGTGCCAGTGCTGAGGCCAGACCCGGGGGAGAGGACCAGAGCTGTCCTCCAGCCCCCGGGCCCCTGGGCGCGCCCGGAGTCCCCCACTTGCCGGCCCGCCGGTCCAGCCCCGCCCCCGGGGATGTCCCAGAGAAACCACTATGAATCGCGTCTGCACGTCTACTTTTAAAACACCGGAAAAGCAGTTTTACCGAGTAAAAACAAAGTTTGGGTCTTGCATCTCAGTAGCCTTCTCCTGCTCGAATAAAGAGGCGGAGGGGAGGGCGGTGGCCCGTCACACCCCGCAGGGCCCTAGGACTAGGAAGTGGTTTGGGGTGAGCTCCAGGCGTATCCGCAGCCCCGGGGCCCCAGGGTTCTTGGGTGCCGGTGGAGCCCTGGGTCTGGCTTGGGGCTGGAGGCCGGCGCCGCCGTGTCACTCAGCCGGCCGGGAGGAGTGGCTGTCCGAATGACTCGCGCTTTCACCAGAGTAAACACACTAGCAGCAGGTTAGCCTCTCCCCCTCCTCGCCCTCCCCCGGACCTGAGTGAAAGTTTGCAGGGGGACTAAGAGGAGGGGCAGAGGAAACCTACGCGCGGGCGCCCGCGTCCCACCACGGAGCGCCTGCACACTCACACCCCAACCTCCCAACCCCACTCACCGGTTCCGCTCGCCGGCCGCGGTCGCCCACCTGCCGGGCGGGCCCCCCACCCTGCACAGCCGCCCCGCCGCGAC